>OAMR01000484.1:986686-1000261 GCA_900205405.1 Echinochloa crus-galli
TATACACATCTAGATGTGTATAAGAGACAGTTGCCGCCGTCGCTCCACCTCCTGGACCCCGCCGCCAGCGCCCCGCACCACGTCGTTGCCTACCGCGGCACCATCACCACCTGGAGCTCGACCTCCGGCTGGTCCGCAACGGGCTGGAAAGCAAGTCCCGCTTCCGCGTCGCAATGCAGGCTATCCACGACACCATGGCGGCGGCGGCGGCCGGGAAGCACGGTCGCGTCTGGCTGGTGGGGCACTCGCTGGGCTCGGCCATCGTGACGCGGGGCGGCTGCGGGTGCGAGCCGCTGCACCTGTTCCCGTCCGCCGTGCTGATGGTGAACCGCAGGCCGTCGCCGGACTTGAAGACGGCGCACGAGATCCACCAGTGATGGCAGCCCGACCTGCCCCTGGAGTGCACTGCCATTACTTCACTTGATTAATCATGACTAGAGTTCGAATCAGGCGTTCGTCCTCGAATCCTGCGGCCTCACGCAGCACCCGAATCGAACTCCTCGCCGGACGCCACGAGCTCCGCCGCAGCACACGAATCTGCCGGCCTGCGCCGCCTGGGAACTCCTCGCCGGGACGCCGCGAGCTCCGCCGCCCCGCGCCGGCCGGGACCTGTCTCTTATAGCAAATTTTAGCTAGCATGCAAGTTTTACCGAGTCTGTTGGAGTTGCTCTAGGGCTTGTTCTCTTTTTAGAGGGTGATGATGAAATTCCGCCTTGAATCATGTGGGAATTAAACTAAATCATATTAAATTCTTTCAAAATTCCGTAAGCCTTTTGTGTTTCAAAGGAGACCTGACTAAAAAATGTGCATTGATGGGCACAGCAGGAGTACCACATATAATGCATTCGGACTATGTTTAAATTGCAGTAATTCATCTGGTTACACCCTTATTAATCCCACCAATCCAGGGCCCACATGGCAGTGTTAATTTATATTCACCTAACGATTCAAACAAAAATGCTTTTTATATTTGGAACTGTTCCGAACAAATCTACCGAGTAGAGACCAAATATTATTAAGATTTAAAGAATATCTTTACATATAAAATATTACTAATACATATATTATGATGTCATGTATACGAAGCTAATAATTTCATTTGTAGCTACAGGAAAGGTTTCAAATGTATTTTCAATTAATTTATAAAAAATTACTAATTGATAAGTTATTGATTACCCATATTTTTTCAACAATGATTTTATTTTGAAGCATGGAAAACTTTTAATATTATCTGATTCATACTCATAGGAAATAAGACATGAGAAAGATAGTTTGATACATGAACTAAGTTGCTATGGCTTTGGGCTTTGGCTCGATGTTAATAATGGCCAAATATCAGTGACACACTCATTCCGAAGAAGAATAATAGATTGAACTATTTGAAAGTAATTCAAAATTGAACTATGTGTACCTCTAATAAGAATAATAAATTTGCATAATACACACTCATATGTTTGATTACATCCCATGTTCGAGAGATAGATAAAGAATTAAATTTTCCTAACTATAGTTCAATCTTCCATCTCCAAATTATCTTAGAATAATTGTAATAATATCCAGTTTTAGTCACAAAATGCTACAAACTGACATGACAACATATTTTGGGTCCATAAGGTTGCCGTAAAAATTTTACATGATTTTAATAAAGTGAGACCATATATATTCATAAAATGATACATCTCTCACATAGTTTCTTACAATTCAAGTCAAACATTGAGATTTGAATACCTAATAACAATTGCTATGTAAATGTATGCCTTTTCCATCATGTACTAAGGTAGAAGAAAACAAGCCATACCAAAAAATCCAAAATAATAGTAATTATCACACAAAAACAACACATATGAAAGATCTTAATTTTAATAAAATGAAGGAAAAAGAACCAACTAATTTAGAGTTCTCATGATAAAGAAATACTAATTATAAGTTTTAATTATGGATTATAAAGAGAAAACATGAAATATTCATGTGGTGTGTCTGTCATAGGGAAGTAAGCATGCCACCATTTGGCGCGATACTGTTGGCTCCCGCGTCGGCGCTCATGAGGAAGTGGCCAGACGTGCATAGTAATTTATAAAAACTTACCTATCTTAATCACGAATGGCTGAGTTGTGTAGTGGGTTTGTTGGTGATTTTGAAGTTTTTGATTGCTGGTTCGATACCCTGCCGCCACAATTGTTTTTTGAGATTGAATTACACTGTTCCCCCTGCATTGCCTCACTGACAGATGTGCCTAAGGTGATTGGATATGACACGTAAGCGCGACGTGCGTCATAATTTATAGAGAGTTTATTAGGTGTAGTCACGATGGCTGGGTGGTGTCGCGGTGTGACTAGTGCTTTTTCAAGTTCGAGGTCGCTGGTTCAATTCCCTACTACTGCCCCTGTTTTCTTTTTGGAGATTGAATTTCCGAGTTCCCACGATTGCCTCACTGACAGATGGGCCTATGAGAGATTGAATTTCCGAGTTCCCACGATTGGACAGATGGGCCTATGATGATTTATGACACGTAAGCGTTCGGTCGTTGACGGGGCGTGGGTGGCCGACGATCTTGGCCGGGGCGGCCGGTGACCTGGCCTGCGCGGCCCGTTGGCGACGTGGCGGGTCGGATGATGACCTGACTTAGTGAGATGTGGCCACGCAGCAGGGCAAGGGAAGTATGTTTAATTATCTGAAATATCCGCAAGATTAACAAATGAAGTACTAGCTCAATGATAAGTGTGTTGCTTTGCATCCTATAGTGTCCAACTTCAATCCCATATGTACGTAGTTTTTTTAAATTTTTATGATGATTTTAGTTTGTTGTTTGTGACGAATTTGCTTAACGTCAAAGTATTTTGGGCCGGATTATGACAATATTTTTCATATGAAATATTATTATTTTAATATTTTGGGCCACATTATGATGAAATTGATAAAACTTCACCGATGAATCAATGACGTTCTGTGAAAACATCATAATAAATCTGAACAAATTAAATAGTTTCTTGTAGTGTTAGTTGATGCATTTACATTTTATCTAATATAATTAGAGTTCTTCATCTACTAGAATTACATGATTTGTGCAGTGGTTTGACCACTGTTTTTCAGCTCATAAGGCCAGTCTCAGTGGAGGTTTCATGGGAGTTTCATACCATTAAATATGCTGATGTGGCAGAGGAGAGAGAGTGAAGAGTTTCATGGGATGTGAGAGGAGTTTCATCACCATGAAATTCATCTGGCACAGTTACCTAGTTTCTGATCTAGGTAGCCGTGCGATGAAATGCTGCATTGAGACTGGCCTAAGTCATGGATTGAAACCTAGGATCAACACTCTTTTTTTGCAATTTTTCTGTGCCATTTTTCTTATTTCCCGTTTTAGCATGCGCGTGATTCCGCATTTGGGTGCTAAGATATGGCTGAGATGTTGTAAGGAATTTGGGTGCTAAGATATGGCTGAGATGTTTTACAACATGTCTACGTGATACTAACACTTTAATTAATTTTGTGTCACTTTCATACGTTTTTGCAATCGTGTCAAAAAACATCTTTAGAATACTGTATACAATTGTTTCATACGCTTTACGGCGTGTTTAGAAGATAATGATGTTTTATAGCGTGTCTAAATTCGTGTCATTTTCATATGGTTTTAATAGCGTGTTAAAAAATGTCTTCATAAGACTATTAATGCTTAAAGCGTGTTTACTATCGTGACAGTTTAGCACGTTCTCAAAATCGTGTGTAAAAGTGTCTTTACATCCGAAGTTAGAGACGCTTTTAGCCTGTGTTACTACTATAACGTAGCTAAGGGGGGGGTTTTCTAGTAGTGTACTCTGCATATGCCATCCTTTGTCCTCTACTAGCATAGATACATTAAAACATATATCGATGGTGTTATAGTTTGAGAGGACTGTATAAATAGATGCTGGTTGCTAAAGCATTGTATTTTTGCTATATACCGAATAATGACCACCTTACCCGGCCCTGGATGCCAAGCATAAATAACTAGTATCCACCACGTATTCTTCATATAGCTTATTGATTGGAGAGGTTGCCAACTTGGAGCTTCAAAATGTTGAGAGATCTGCCATTTGGGAATGAGCTGCATTGGGAATTCGAGCTCAACATGCAGATGCTTACGTGCATCGCTGAAATGGAATAATTGCACGAAAATATGTCCCTATGGCCGCTGGTCCTACGTCATCATTAGGCCGTCTCAGAAATATGATTAGCCCGAGAGAACTCACGAAATTACTCAAGCCAAAGGACTTTCTTTTTGAACGATGGATATGCAGCCACAAGTTATAGGACACAGAAAACAAGATGGACAGTTAGAGGACAAACAAAAAAGAGATAGAAAGACTATCTTTGAAACTTCTTTTACATCCTTACTTCAAGCTTGTTTTCGTCCTTGTATCGTAGGAACCCCTCTCACATAACTTGTCCACTTAAAAACTTTTGATGTGTTAGAATAATACAGGGTATGCGAACGAGCTGAGCTCGTAGTTTGATGATTGTAATACTTTAATAGAAAACTTAAGTCCTCATGGGAATGAATTTTTAAGTCGTTTTTATTTAAATCCCCTCGCCGGTTTGTTGAGGTTCGGTGTTTTTCTTTTCAAACCGGGAGAAAGTTTTTTTATCCTTAACAAAAAACCGTGGTGCGGTCTTACATACCCTGCCGGTCCATTTTTTTAATAACACAGCATATCAGATAGACGTAAATGATGTCGTCAAGTCACCCAGCAGAAAACTTCATACTCTGACGAAACCAACTGCCATCATGTAAGATGAGTTCCAGCTCACCAAGCAAACACCTGGCGCCATCGACGTCCCAAGTGAACCAATGCACCGCATCAGAATAACTTTTTGCCGAGGCCCCCAAAGTGGAAACAACATCAAGATGCCACCCACGCACAAACCTGTGATCCTGTTCTTCCATTTTCACTAGAAAATGTCCTTGAAGAGCGAGGTCTAAAATGGCAACGTCTTCAAAAAGACGAATAATGCACTATAATACGGGTCACAGCAATGAAGCTAGCCAGGGCACCATGTGGGCCCATGTTTTTTCTTTGCCACAACACGGCTTGTTCCTGTGCTGAACTATAGGCTACCAATATTAATTCAAAGTGGGCTTGTTTGCAAGCATGTGTCTAGTGAGGTAACAATGTAACATTCTTGTCATGTACTCCCTCTATTCGTAATTATTACAATTCGTTTTACCTTCTGTAATAAATCTTGCTATGCCTGATATACATTATACCTATATATGCATAGTAAAACTATGTATTTAGAAAAGAAAAAAAAAGAATTGTAATTTGGAACCACAGGAAGCATGCCATATGTATCATACCAACGCCGTGTCATTCAACATGTCGTATGTTCAGATTAAATAAGCATCAATATCTAACGATGTGTGAATGTGCAGAAACAATGTCCTTACCCAAAGGGTATTAACGTCATATGTGGATGCATTTACATTAGAGCTTGTGAATGAGCAACATGCATGCGTGTCTATATTCTGGAAAAAAGTACTAGAAGGTAAAATGCATATTGAGTGAATATAATCTAGTTGGCGGTAAATGAAGGACCAACCATACATGCTAGCCTTGATGTCCAACAATAATTCAACGTTTTTTGCTTACTGGATTATTTGTAGAACAGAAAAAAATGATCAGGACACGAGCGGATGAGATGGTAGTGGATGTGGTGGCACATGCATGGCAAGTTTAGTGCCATTGAGTTGGCTTTGGACGGCTATACCAGTGACTGGTGTCGATAGCATGTGTGGCGTGAGGCCACACTGAGCCGTTGGATGCAGGACTACTGGCTAGTGGTTACCATGGCTTCTCTTAGGCAAAGGCAGAGGCTAGAATGTGTGCACACGTGTAGAAACTGGGGCTGCTGCTGTAGCATTATCTCATAGGACGCACGAACGATAAGCTTACTGTAGTAATTTAGGTCCATTTGCATCATCTATGCAACATTGCTCATCTATATACCGAATAATTACCTCCTTACCCGGCCCTGCGCGTGATTCCGCATTTGGGTGCTAAGATATGGCTGAGATGTTGTAAGGAATTTGGGTGCTAAGATATGGCTGAGATGTTTTACACATGTCTACGTGATACTACACTTTAATTAATTTTGTGTCACTTTCATACGTTTTTGCAATCGTGTCAAAAAACATCTTTAGAATACTGTATACAATTGTTTCATACGCTTTACGGCGTGTTTAGAAGATAATGATGTTTATAGCGTGTCTAAATTCGTGTCATTTTCATATGGTTTTAATAGCGTGTTAAAAAGTGTCTTCATAAGACTATTAATGCTTAAAGCGTGTTTACTATCGTGACAGTTTAGCACGTTCTCAAATCGTGTGTAAAAGTGTCTTTACATCCGAAGTTAGAGACGCTTTTAGCCTGTGTTACTACTATAACGTACGCTAAGGGGGGGGGGTTCTAGTAGTGTGGGGCCACCTACGGAAAAACAACCGATGACCAGAGGCGAACCCGGTCACGAACGACGTTGCTGGTCTGGCAAGGCAAGGAACGGATCCCTTGACCCTTGCCCGCCTGTGGCAACAGTAGGCGCCTCACCTACATCGCCGCCCGTCCTCAACGACGGGGGGGGGGGGGGGGCTCCACTCTGTGGATACGGGAGATCATCGGGCTGCCCCGACAGCGGCCGCCCCGTACGAATATGAGCTGACCTCGTTGTCCGAGCAAAAGCCGGCCGTACCGGCCCAATGAAGCGTGTCGTACCCTCCCTGCCATCATGCCTGATAAAGGCGTCTGGTGCGGAAGCGACGGCCTGCGCCACGCTAGCCGCCGCGTCCTGAGCAGGCTACCCCTCGAGGCGGTGCGGAGGCCCCCTCGAGCGAAGCCTCAAGTAATGGTCTGGATACCTCGACGACCAGGTGACCCCTCGAAGCCCCGTCGACACGGACGCGAGGAGATGCCGTGTCGACGGTCAAGACCGGAGGGCGGCCTCGACTCACCGACAAGACAAAGACACGCCAAGAACAAACACGCCTTTTGTAAGATATGCAGTACGACACGCACTGTAGCACGATCTGTACCCACGAGTGTTGTCGGTGTCGGAAATGGCCGGCACTCCCTGCACCGCACAGAAACCGCTGTGTCTCGTCCCTTGATGGTTGATGCGGAGGCTAGCACAAGGACGCGGGTTTATCCTGGTTCCGGCCGCGGGGCTGTACGTCCAGCAGGGGCATGCTCGCGCACTTGTATTAGCTCTGCACCGGGGTGCTTGCAGTGGGGGGCTATAAGCGGATGCGGGAGAGGAAAGATGTTCTCCAAGTCCCTGTTCTATGGTGGGGATGGTTCGTGCATTCGGATGGATCAACCTTGCGTGGTTGTTGGTCCTCCTGTTGTGTGTTGTCGTTGGTTGTCCCGTATGGGACTCCTTGCTCCCCCATTTATAGTCCAAAGGGGAGAAAGGTTACAGTCGTGGATACAATGCGTGCTACAGTGCGTGTCGTACTGCGTATCTTACAAAAGGCGTGTTTGTTCTAGGCGTGTCTTTGTCTTGTCGGTGAGTCGAGGCCGCCCTCCGGTCTTGACCGTCGACAAGGCATCTCCTTGCGTCCGTGTCGACGGGGCTTCAAGGGGTCACTTGGTCGTCGAGGTATACGGGCCGTTACTTGAGGCTTCGCTCGAGGGGGGCTCCACACCGCCTCGAGGGGTAGCTTGCTAAGGACGCGGGGGCTAGCGTGGTGTAGGCCTTCGCTTCAGCACCAGACGCCTTTATCAGACATGATGGCAGGCAGGGTATGGCATGCTTCTTTGGGCCGGTACGGCCGACTTTTGCCCCGACAACGGGCCAGCTCATATTCGTACGGGGCGGCCGCTGTCGGGGCAACCCGAAGATCTCCCGTATCCACAGAGTGGAGGGCCCCCCCTCCCCGTTGAGGACGGGCGTAGGTGATGTAGGTGAGGCGCCTACTGTTGCCACAGTGCACGTCCCGTCGCCTGGAGGTGTGGCGGGCAAGGGTCAAAGGATCCGTTCCTTGCCTTGCCGGACCAGCAACATCGTTTGACCAGTGTTCGCCTCTGGTCATTGGTTGTTTTCCCGTAGGTGGGGGCCCCTCGGCGTCCGCTCGAGGGCGTTCCGGCGCGGGGGGCGACGGGGGGCCCCCGGTGGAGCCGCATAGGCGTTCGGCTGGTGTCAGCGGTGTCGGGGGCACAGTGCCGCGTAGGCCCTGCGGCTTCCGCCTGTCCGTGTCGCAGGGGGCATAGTGCTTCCCAGATCTTGTCAGGGGCGACGTGCAAGGAGGATTCTCCCTTTGACTCCGGCGCCTGTCGCGGGAGTTGGGATTGTCAGTGGGTGTGCCGCTGACGTGGCCTTTACTCGAGGGGTCGGGACGAGTCCTGGCGAGGCGGAGTGATGGTCCGTAGTTCGAGGGGGAGGCGGACCTTGGGCGTGAGGGCAACGCGTCTTTGTGGGCCGTTGTTGGGTTCTGCCGGATGGCAATGGGCTACGCTGATTCGGGCCCATGCGATTATGGGTGACGGCTTTAGTTTGCATTTTTTGAGGGTGATTACCCTGATGGTTAAGGGACCCCCTAGTTTGGTCCCCGACAACTGTAACCTTTCTCTCCCTTGGACTATAAAAGGGAGAGCAAGGAGTCCCGTACGGGTCAACGACCAACACGAACACACAACAAGAGGACCAACAACCACGCAAGGTTGATCCATCCGAACGCACGAAGCACCTCCACCATCGAACAGGGACTTGGAGAACGTCTCTCCTCTCCCGCATCAGCTTGTAGCCCCCCGCTGCAAGCACCCCGGTGCAGAGCTAATACAAGTGCGCGAGCACGCCTCTGCTGGACGTACGACCCCGCGGTCGAAACCAGGATAAACCCGCGTCCTTGTGCTAGCCTCCGCATCAACCATCAAGGGACGAGACACAACGCGTTTCTGTGCGCTGTAGGGACTGCCGGCCATTTCCGACACCGACAGTGGCGCGCCAGGTAGGTGAAGCGTTGTGCGATTCACTTTTCTCGCCAGTTCCCTTGATGGCATCTCGCAACGAGCCGCCAACGACGGGGTCCCCCGATTGGACCACCGGCCTGGATTCATGATCTAGTTCGGGAGCCTGACTTTCGAGTCGGACGGGTCCAACTACCTCATGCAGCTTCACCGCACCAACGAGGTAGAGACATCGTCATCTTCGTCTTCGGCGGGCGGGTTCCTGAGCCGCCACCAGCAGCGAGGCCTGCAGGTGCAGGTGGAGCCGCGCCAGCCCGTGCGGGTGACACCCCCAGATGGGGGCGACCCACGGGCGCCACCGCCTAACGCGACGATCTCCGCGACGGTCGGCACCAACATCCGTGCCAGCCGCGACGCCGCCACACCGTCGCGGACCGGACTGCCCCCGACCCACCAGGGACAGGCTAGCGGCCGGCATGACACTGTTGGCGGTCGTTACAACCCAAATCCGACCACCAACACTCGGGATAAAATGAGAGACTATGCAACATTTCATGTACTTAGGTTTTATTTCTAATAAAGTTCCACGAGTTTTGGTGAGTGTCATGTTTGCAGGTACAATATCACGAAACACGTGCTATAGCGGTCGGAAATGACAGAAACGGCCGAACAACATGTTCGGCCAGTTATCCCCCTTAGCCGTACAGGCCACCAGGAGCCGTCCACGTCATCCGACAACCGTGCAAGCCATGCAGGACTCCCGCCAACTCATCCCGAAGCACCGACACGTCATCCTGGGCCCACAGAACAAGTTCCACACCAGAAGAGGCCGTCCCAGGAGCACCACAGAGCAGAGGCGGCGCAGGGGGGCAGGCCTGGGCCTCCAGGCCCGTTCGACTTTATTCTACTTTATTCTACTTGTGCCTTATATAGTTGCTTCTACTTTAGCCTAGTTGCTTCTATATTGTGTTTAGACTATAGTTGACTCTAGTTCCTAGTGCTCTTAGTTCTTGCTTAAGTCTCTGCCTTAATTGGTTCTTCGATTCTGCTCACACTAGCGATGACTTGTCATTGGGGTGTGAGTTCGAGTTGCTTGCTTCTGCTAGCGAAGTAAGTAGTTATTGATCTGTGTAGGAGTGGTTCCTAGACTTGTCAGTAACCTTAGTTTCTGCCCGTCGCAACGGAGGCGGTAGCCGTGAGGTGGTGACAGCCCTCTCGGTCTTCGTCATAGCCCATCACGTTAGTTCTGGTGTCCTAGGACCCAAGGTTTAGTGTAACCGGCACCCCTTCTCATCCCTTTCTGTGTGTCGGAGGCTCTATAGTCCCCAAGAAAGACAGTAGACTTATTCCGGACCTTTTAGTGCTGGCTCTTTAGCCGCTGTATCTCTAACCACTTGGCCTAGATAGATAGAGTACCCAGGAATCCTTTATCTCTTCTCGTTGTCCTCCCAACTATCTATACCTTCTCTCATCTACCCGAGTATCCCTTGAGCTGTGTGTCCGGTATATCCACTCCTATCCAATACCATTTATCCCCTGTCTTGCTTAGTCGTGTACCACACCGACAGTGGCGCGCCAGGTAGGTGAAGCGTTGTGCGATTCACTTTTCTCGCCAGTTCCCTTGATGGCATCTCGCAACGAGCCGCCAACGACGGGGTCCCCCGATTGGACCACCGGCCTGGATTCATGATCTAGTTCGGGAGCCTGACTTTCGAGTCGGACGGGTCCAACTACCTCATGCAGCTTCACCGCACCAACGAGGTAGAGACATCGTCATCTTCGTCTTCGGCGGGCGGGTTCCTGAGCCGCCACCAGCAGCGAGGCCTGCAGGTGCAGGTGGAGCCGCGCCAGCCCGTGCGGGTGACACCCCCAGATGGGGGCGACCCACGGGCGCCACCGCCTAACGCGACGATCTCCGCGACGGTCGGCACCAACATCCGTGCCAGCCGCGACGCCGCCACACCGTCGCGGACCGGACTGCCCCCGACCCACCAGGGACAGGCTAGCGGCCGGCCGCAACGTGCGTAGCCGGAGCGGTCCAGGGCATCCCGCACCGCCGCTCAGCGTTCTAGTGGGGGAACCCACCAGCCCGCCCCGTTAGGAAGCGGGTACCAGCCGACGTACCGGCGCCATCCGAGCGCGCCGCGAGGAAGAAGGGGAGCGCGGCCCGCGCGCCCGCGTAGGGCCCGAAACCGCACCGACCACTCGTCCTCGTCAGACGGCGCGACGTACCACCACGCCGCTGTTGACACTTCTTACGGTCCACTATTAGGATTGCCAATCCCAGTAATGGTGCAAGGAGTGTTCATTGGTATTCTTACGATACAGATATAAATCCGCAAGCGCACGGATACCGATGTAGCATTTCACCCAGGAGTATTCCTAGGTATCGTATTTATATTTCCGCAGGGAAGCATTGGATAAAGAGTATCGACTATTGACAAGGAGGTAACTACTAATTAAAGTACCAGCTAACAAGGCGAGGGTAAAGGATAGGATAGGAGTGATATTCAGTTGACACACAAAAGGAGAAGTTCAGGATAGAGATAGAAGAGCGGTCTAGCTAGTGGGAGAACAACGAGACAGGAAAGGATTCCTATATACTTCCACTGGCCTTGAGATACCTCTGGCAAGGGTTACGGCTAGCATGAAGAATGGCATCTATGGTTCTCTTCCTAGTTCTATTATCTTAGCTTCGGGACAAGGGAACCGGTGAACACACAGAAAGGGATGAGAAGGGGTGCCACTATTTCCAAACTGGGGGATCCTACGGACCGGAACTAACGTGATGGGCTACGAAGACCGAAAGGGCTGTCACCACCTCACGGCTACCACCTCCGTTGCGACGGGAATAAACCAAGGTTACCATCCAGACTAGGTACCACACCTACACTAGACAATAACTACTCACTCTTCTAGAAAGACCAAGCAATCCTGTCAATACCCCAGTGACAATTCACCGCAAGTATTGAGCAGAAACGAGGAACCAGCTAAGACAAAGGACTAAGAGAGAACTTATAGAACCAGACTACAACAGCTTATAACCAAGGCTAGACATTCCACAATTACTCGCGAAATAAATGCAGAACAAATAGCTCAAGTAAATGCAGAGGAAATATATTGATTACTCAGAGTCGAACATAAAGAAAAGGAAAAGATACAAGAGCTTTACCAGAACTCCAGAAGACGACTCCGGAACCCCGAGCGAAGCTCGACCCTGACTCTAACTCCCAACTGGACTAGCCTAACTCTACATCTTGAAAGTGGAGAATGGAGACTTGCTCCCAAGTGGTGTGTGTGAAACCGGGCACTCCTTACCCCAGTACCAGGATTCTCAATTCTGATATTGGATCGTAAGAAGTGCCAACAAGCATTTCTGGCGTCGTTGCCGGGGAAGCATTTGGCTAGATTACTTTTGAATTTTTATCTCGAGCTATCTTAGTTGAGTACCGCTACTCAAGCGGGTTTATCCTTGCTCTGTTCGTTGGTCTTTGTGGAACAGAGCAGTGCATGACTGGTTTCCAACTACCGTCGAACTTCCAAGACAATCCTGAGTCACTTGTGAGGAAAGTGCGACCCCGTGTTGTACCTCCTCAGAGGCAACTCCTTCCGACGGACCCAGTTCTTCCCGCCGTGAATCCAGTGTCATCGAGGATGGCCAGCAAGACGATCCGTGAGTTCTCGGCTCCATCGAGCGAGAACGTACGTGTCGGACCAGCTCCGCCAGTCGGAGATGGCAACTTCGAGCTCAAGCCAGCCCTCATCAACATGGTTCATGCTAGTCCGTTCTGCGGCAAGCCACACGAATATGCCAATGCCCATCTCCAGCATTTCCTGGAGATCTGCAACACCTTCACCATCCGCGGAGTAAGTACCGATGCTATTCGCCTTCGTTTATTCCCATTCTCACTATTAGGCAAGGCAAAGCAATGGTTTTATGCTAACCGCGAAGCCATAGACTCTTGGGACAAATGCACTAGCGCTTTTCTGCTAAAATTCTTTCCGGTTGGGAAAACCAACGCCCTCCGGAACAAAATTGCTAGTTTCCAGCAGTTAAAAGATGAAACAGTCCCGGAGGCATGGGATCGCCTCCAGGACTATATATCTGCTTGTCCTCACCATGGTATGCAGATGATATAATTTATGCATAAACAATTACAAATAAAATGTGATTAAGTTCTACCACTATTTTAAAATCTCAAAATGTAATTAAATGATCTAAATTAACCTTTAACTATGATTTTATTTAATTAAAATTAATCAAGCATGTAGTGTGTTCTTTTAATACAAATCTTCTGCTAGTTTTACCATTTCAACCATAACTTCGTTTTCAGCCATTCTTGCGCCCACGCGACCATAGAATCGAGCCCTTCCGCTTAGTGCGTTCTTTTAAAGCTTTCCCTTTGATTGGTGTATTGTTCTTAGTTGTATATTGTTTGTTTGCTTGTATAGCTGCTTGTTGTGCTCGATGATTGCTGCGACTAGAAGAAACGTGTTCGAGTGCTATCAAGGAGAAGAGCTTGAAGATCAAAGAGCTGAAGATTAAGAGTAATTATACTGGATTTGAGGCAAGTTATAGCACGGACAATCCTTGCTACCTAATCACTTGTAATACATTATTTCATACATGCATGTGTCTAAT
>OAMR01000484.1:1030549-1043546 GCA_900205405.1 Echinochloa crus-galli
CTGCCGTCGCGACAGTTGCGGTCGGTGAAGGCCGCGTGGAGTCAAGACTCCAACCCGATCAGCTCGCCCGTCTAGATGAGCCGTGTCCCCTCCACAAGGACGCAAAGCACTCGTTCAGAGAATGCTGGACCTTAAAGAAAGAGCTGGGGGTCCCACCTCCACCAAAGAAGCCGCGCTACAACACCAACAACCACGGCGATAGAAGGGACGGCGAACGCCGCAACGAGCGTCGCCCCGACCGCCGCAACGATCGTTGCCATGACAACAGAGCGCCGGGTGGCGGCGCGCGCCGACCAGCACCAGACGCCGTCCCCGCCGACCAGCACGACAATTTCCAGCGTGCTGACCGCCAAGTCAACGTGATCGTGGGAGGCCCCGACGCGTTCCGCGACAAAAGGAAGACCAAACTCCACAGCCGCGAGATAAATCTCGTAGGCACCAAGAGTGTCGAGTACCTCAGGTGGTCAGAAACTCCGATCACCTTCAGCAGGAATGACCACTGGGTCCACCTACCCGAGCCAGGCTCGTACCCCTTGATTGTCAGCCAAGTCGTTGACAAGGCCCTCCTCACCAAAGTACTAATCGACGGAGGAAGCGCGCTCAACATCATCTTCACCAGAACCCTGAACGATATGGGGTTCGACTACAGCAGGCTCAGAGACTCCCACCACCCGTTCTACGGCGTCGTCCCAGGCAAGGCGGCCTACCCAGTAGGAAGAGTGACCCTGCCGGTCACATTCGGCACTCCCTCCAACTACCGCACCGAGTACCTGCACTTCGAGGTCGCTGACTTTGGCAGCTCGTACCACGCGATCTTCGGGCGGCCCATGCTGGCTCGCTTCATGGCCATCCCCAATCACACCTACTTGGTGACGAAATAGAAACATTTTTGTTGCATTCATGCTGCTGCATTGGTTTTTGTATCGCTTGTGGTTCAACCAAGAATTTAAATTTATTTAAATTCGAATTTGAATCACTTTGATTGGCGCCCTTGCACAGTATCGCCGGAGCCGCCCCTCCTCGTCGTTCGGGCTCCCCGCCGCGCCACCGTCGACGAGAACCCCTCAGGTGAATTCGCCATTCCCTCCCGCAGCTGTAGCACCAAGTCTCGTCGAGAACCGCGGCCTGTAGCGCGAGATCGATGCAACTCCGGCGAGCTCCGCCAGCGCTCGAATCAGCGCCGCCGTGTGCTGACCGCCGCCGGCGACCAAACTTCTCCAGTCGTTATCAGCCGTCTGATCTGCTCCCAACCGCCCAGATCAGAACCCCCAATACCCCTTCGCGATTTAAATCTGAGCCGCCCAAATCTGATCCAAGGGCTGTGTACCGGTCAACTCCGGTCCACTCTGGATCTTTTGTTAAAGAGCCCCTCCAAGATTCGAGATTCAACCCGCGGTCCACTCCTGTGTTAAAAATAATTGCACTTAGGTCCTTTTTCTTCGATTAGGTCCCTGGTCTTTAGAAAATTCTATCCCGCCATCCAGCCCAGCCATTCTAACGCGTTAGCCCTCGGGTTTTAACGCGAAATTACGTTTAAGTCCTCGGTTTCTCGCATATAGGTCCCTGGATCTTCAGAATAGCATAACTTTCTCGTTTTAGCTCCGATTAGTGTGATTTTCGCGCTCTTGTGTTCGTAGCGAAGCGTAGAATAGATCTAAAACCTTTTTATGTACTGTTTTCACTGTTTGATGTACTGTTTCTAATAGAATACTTTTTCTTGCATGTATTGTTTTGTATGGATGCTTGTGTGTTGATTCGAGTCCAGTCGGTGAGCCGTTGCCGTTGGAGTTCGAGTACGTTGAGGACCGTCCGGAGCCGGACTCACTATCAGCAGCAGCAGCCGCCCTCCGAGGAAGGCAAGTTATAGCAACGGACAATCCTTGCTACCTATCCACCTTTGTACTACATTTATTTACATTCATGCACTTAAATTGATGTACCCTAAGGATATTCCTAGTTTGTTATTCCTGTTACCATGACTACCTTGGGTTATTGCATTATGGGTAGACTTTTGCTAGGCGCAGCTACTGTCACCTTTACTATTACTGTTAAACTTGATATAATGGTTCACTTCAACTTTAATGGTAAAATTTGCTTTTTAGCAACATGGTTAAGGGAACTAGGGCGTCAGCTGCGTGCCAGGCCCTAGTGTCTCTCCGTAAGGACCGTTTCTTAAAGCGGAAACCCAGGAGCCTGTTGCCACCGCCAGAACTATAATGGCTCTGGTCTTGGTCAAGTAGCTTGTACGGCTCTAGCTAGATAGTGGAGATGTGTATAAGAGACAGCTTTGTTTCTAGCTGAACTGAATTCTGTTGGGTTTGATCTAATCCTGGGGATGAGCTGGCTAGGCAAATATAATGCGGTGATCCAGTGCGCCAGGAAGGCAGTACAGTTGGTTGCAACAGGCGGAGAGAAAGTGGAATATCAGGCAGTCAAGTCCTCAGAACCAGGTCAAGTTAATCAAACTGAGGGTACAGCTCTCGAGGACATTCGCGTGGTGTGTGACTACCCGGATGTATTCCCAGATGAATTGCCAGGTATGCCCCCAGACCGCGAAGTTGAATTCGTTATTGATCTTAAACCTGGCACTGCACCTATAGCCAAGAGGCCATATAGGATGGGAGTAAAGGAGCTGGAGCAGCTTAAGAAGGAGCTAGAAGCTCTGCTGGCAAAGGGGTACATTCGTCCAAGTTCTTCACCGTGGGGAGCACCGGTGTTGTTCGCGGACAAGAAGGATGGTACACAGAGGTTGTGTGTGGACTATCGAGCCCTCAACGAAGTGACCATCAAGAACAAGTACCCACTGCCGAGGATTGATGATCTGTTCGATCAGCTGAAGGGAGCTTGTGTGTTCTCCAAGATCGATCTTCGATCGGGCTAACACATATAGTAGCATTCGGGTTTCTGTGTAAATCCGGGTGTGACAGATTGGTATCAGAGCCGTGCTGACTGTAGGAACGCAGCTTAGCTAGAACGGTTGAAGAAATCTTAGGAGACCACCATGACTCAGTGATCGTTTAGTTTTTCAAAAAAAAGAAAAAAAAGAAAGAAAAACCAATCTGCTGTCGAGTCTTGTGTGAATTATGTCTCTAGCTGCTTGATTTTGTTGTTATTATGCTTATGTTTGATTTGGATTTTTGTAATGATTGTGATGGTCATAGACATGAGTCTATCTCCATCTAGATGTAGGACTAAGGTTTAAGGATATTAATGTTTACATATAGGGGATATTTATTTCTCTTTATCTATCCAAACCACCAAACCACATGGAGTTTTGATAGGAATTATCTGCTGCTGATAGATGGTGAACACAAGGAGGAACACTGGTGCCGGTGGGAGCGGCCAGAACCCGAACCCGAACCCACCGCCTCCACCACCGCCACTCACCATGGAGCAGATGATGCAGATGCAGCTCCAGTTGACGCAGCAGATGGCCCAGACTATCGCCTTGCTGCAGCAGCAACAGCAGAATCCACCTCCTCCGCCCCACTTGCCGCCAAGAGACAAGAGGGGCGAATTTCTGAAGGGACGGCCTCCTACCTTCACCAGGGCCAGCGACCCCCTGCAGGCTGATGATTGGCTCAAAGCTGTGGAGAGACAGCTGGACATCGCACAGTGTGATGACCGGGAGAAGGTGCTGTACGCTGGAGGACAACTTCAGGGACCGGCATTGGACTGGTGGGATTCATTCCAGTATGGCCACCCCAATCGTGGTCAGATCACTTGGCAGGAGTTCCGTGAGGGCTTCCGCAGGCACCATGTACCGGAGGCACTAATGGCCCTGAAGAAGAAGGAGTTCCTGGCACTGAAGCAGGAAGGGATGAGCGTCACCGCTTACCGCGACAAGTTCATCGAGCTCGCCCGCTATGCTCCGGAAGATGTGGACACGGACCAGAAGAAGCAGGCTCGGTTCCGTGATGGCCTGCATGATGCTCTGCAGTACCAGCTGATGTGCACCAAGTTCCCCAACTTTCAGGAACTGGTGGACGGCGCCTTCAAGCTGGAGCACAAGCGCCGTGAGATCGAGGAGAAGAAGAGGAAGTTCCAGGGCCAGCAGACTGGGAGCAGCAGCCGCCCCCGCTTCACTCCTCCGCAGGGGAACCAGCAGATGATGGGCCCGCAGCGCCCCCAGGGTCAGTCCAGCTTGTTGAACCGCAATCAATTTCAGCAGCGCCCCCAGTACCAGCAGCGCCCTCAGTACCTCCAGGCGCCACAGCAGCAGCGTCTTCAGAACCCGCTGCAGACTGCTCCAGTTCAGCGCAACCCGGTGCAGCCAGTCAACAATACGCCCGTGGGGCAGAAGTGTTTCACCTGTGGTGAGCCAGGGCACTTTGCCAATGCCTGTCCTCGCAGGACTCAGCATGCCGCTGGTCAGAGAGCTGGACAGCCGCAGAATCAGAACCAGCATCAGGGCCAGGCCAACCGTGGACAGCAGAACCCCGCCAGAGGCAAGATCAACCACATGGGCGCAGAGACCGCAGAAGCAGCTACTGATGTGGTTGTGGGTACGTTCTTTGTCAACTCCACCCCTGCAACTGTTTTATTCGATACTGGAGCTTCACATGCCTTCATCTCTGCTGCATTTGTACAAAAGAGCATGTTGACTCTACAACCTATGGGAAACCCCATGGTAGTTAGTTCACCTGGGGGAGAACAGCGTGCCACTTTACGTTGCCCCTGTATCAGCTAGTAAGCTCGCCAGGGGGAGAACAGCGAGCCACTTTACGCTGCCCCTGTATCACCGTCACAATAAGTGGGGTAGACTTCGAGGCCCGCCCGATAGTCCTGGAGACCCTTGGATTAGATCTGATCCTGGGTATGAGCTGGGTATGACCCTTGGATTAGATCCTTTGTTAGTTTTCAGGCAAACTGACTGGCACGCTTTCGGATTCATACGCGCGGGCCACGTGTTGAAGCTAGCTAATTCGGCTTACTGTGTGCTTGGCGCGAACTGCATATTTTGCGTCAACAGTTAGGTCTTGCTACAAGGGACTTGTTGGCCTGGAATCACCAGACCAAACCAACTTATGGAGTGATTTTTGCAAATTCCCTAGCTAAACTTGTCCCTAGCTAAACTTGTCATTTTGCCACTAGCAAACAGTACTTTGATCCGACATTTTTGTTGGAATACACGTACATACGTTATGTTAGTAACCTTATCTAAGTACCATAACTTTAGTAGTCTCTCTAGGGTTGTTACCGACGTGTACTGTTGTAGCTTGTAGGTTGTTACAGCCGTGTACTCTTGTATGAGCCTTGTGCTATCAATAATTCGACTGCTATCACTATTTAATCGTAGAGGTGTGATCCCAGTTTATATTTCAGTAGTCTACGAGTTGCATGTACCGCGCAGAGTGCGTGTTTTCTTTTGGTTCGGTGGCCAGAGCCTATCAAGGGCAGAGGAAGAGCAAATCGGAGATTATATGGGTAGAACTTTGCTATGCGCAGCTACTGTCACCTGTCTCTTATACACATCTAGATGTGTATAAGAGACAGGTATCAAGCGACCAGTCCATCAGAGTATGGTCATGTCAACCAAGCTAAAGGCAAAGCACTGGAGGACATTCGCGTGGTGTGCGAATTCCCGGATGTGTTTCCAGAGGAGTTGCCAGGTATGCCCCCAGATCGCGAAGTTGAATTCGTTATTGATCTAAAACCTGGCACTGCACCTATAGCCAAGAGGCCATATAGGATGGGAGTAAAGGAGCTGGAGCAGCTTAAGAAGGAGCTAGAAGCTCTGCTGGCAAAGGGGTACATTCGTCCAAGTTCTTCACCGTGGGGAGCACCGGTGTTGTTCGCGGACAAGAAGGATGGTACACAGAGGTTGTGTGTGGACTATCGAGCCCTCAACGAAGTGACCATCAAGAACAAGTACCCACTGCCGAGGATTGATGATCTGTTCGATCAGCTGAAGGGAGCTTGTGTGTTCTCCAAGATCGATCTTCGATCGGGCTATTACCAGATGAAGATCCGACCGTCAGATATTCCCAAGACCGCGTTCACTACTCGGTACGGGTTGTATGAGTTCACTGTCATGTCCTTTGGCCTGACTAATGCTCCTGCATACTTCATGTACCTGATGAACAGTGTGTTCATGGACTATCTTGACAAGTTCGTGGTGGTGTTCATTGATGATATTCTGGTCTTCTCCAAGAATGAAGAAGAACATGAGGAGCATTTGAGGTTGGTGATGCGAAGACTCCGTGAACATCAGTTGTATGCCAAGCTGAGCAAGTGTGAGTTCTGGTTGAAGGAAGTGGCATTCCTGGGTCATGTGTTGTCTAATGGAGGAGTGGCAGTCGATCCGAAGAAGGTCAGTGATGTGTTGAGCTGGAATCCGCCTCGGGATGTTAGCGAAATCAGGAGTTTCCTTGGGATGGCCGGGTATTATCGACGGTTCATTGAAGGATTCTCCAAGATTGCTAAGCCCCTAACGGCGTTGTTGGAGAAAAATGCCAAGTTTGTCTGGTCTGATGAGTGCCAAGCCAGCTTTGAGGAGTTGAAGAAGAGATTGACGACAGCCCCAGTGCTAGTCCTGCCTGATATAGCTAAGAGCTTCTCCATCTACTGCGATGCGTCCCATCTAGGACTGGGATGTGTACTCATGCAGGAAGGGAGAGTTGTGGCTTATGCATCGAGGCAGTTGAGGAAACATGAGCTGAACTATCCGACACATGATCTGGAGTTGGCAGCTGTGGTTCATGCTCTAAAGATTTGGAGGCACTACTTGATTGGGTGACATTTACACTGACCACAAGAGCCTCAAGTACGTCTTCACTCAGTCAGATCTGAACATGAGGCAACGCCGATGGTTGGAGTTGATCAAGGACTATAATCTGGAGATCCACTACCACCTAGGCAAGGCTAATTTGGTGGCAGATGCTCTGAGTAGAAGAAGCTATGTGAACAAGATCACCGGTCACTGTCTACCGGAAGAACTCAGCCGGGAATTTGAGAAGATGAGTCTGGGATTTGTGACTAGCATCACTGAGATGACAGTAGAACCGACTCTGGAACAAGAGATCCGGAAGGGTCAGCTTGAAGATGCAGTGGAACCAACTCTGGAACAAGAGATCCGGAAGGGTCAGCTTGAAGATGAGCATATCAAGGAGATTGTGGGAAATGTTGATCTAGGAAAGGCCCCTGGATTCCGAGTTGATGATCAAGGAACTCTGTGGCATGGGAAGAGGATATGTGTGCCAGACATAGCACAGACCAGGGACACGATCCTGAGAGAAGCACATGACTCAGCCTATTCGATCCACCCAGGAAGTACCAAGATGTACCAAGACATCAAGGAAAGATTCTGGTGGTATGGATTGAAGCGTGATGTGGCAACACACGTGGCTCTATGTGACACATGTCAGAGAGTCAAGGCTGAACATCAGAGGCCAGCAGGATTGCTCCAGCCTTTGAAGATACCTGAATGGAAGTGGGAAGAAGTTGGCATGGACTTCATCACTGGTCTGCCTCGCACTCAGAGAGGATTTGACTCCATTTGGGTAATCGTGGATCGTCTGACCAAGGTGGCGCATTTCCTACCAGTAAAGACCACTTATACAGGCGCCCGATTGGCAGAGCTGTACATGGAGAGGATTGTATGCTTGCATGGAGTGCCGAAGCGCATAGTGTCTGATCGTGGAACTCAGTTCACTTCACACTTCTGGAAGAGGTTGCATGAGTCGATGGACACAAAGCTGCATTTCAGCTCAGCTTATCATCCGCAGACTGATGGGCAGACAGAACGGACGAATCAGATATTGGAGGATATGCTGAGAGCTTGCGCTTTACAATATGGTGCCAGTTGGGACAAGAGTTTGCCGTACGCGGAATTCTCGTACAACAATAGTTACCAGAAGAGTCTGCAGATGTCACCATTTGAGGCTCTGTATGGCAAAAAGTGTAGGACACCACTGTTCTGGAATCAGACCGGAGAAAGTCAGGTTTTTGGGCCTGACATACTCAAAAGGGCAGAGGAACAAGTGCAAGTGATCAGACAGAATTTGCAGAGGGCACAGTCTAGACAGAAGAGCTATGCTGATGTCAGAAGGAGGGATCTCAACTTCAAGGTTGATGACTTTGTGTATCTCAAGGTGTCACCGATGAGAGGTGTGAAGAGGTTCAATGTCAAGGGCAAGTTGGCACCTCGTTTCATTGGACCCTTCAAGATATTGGAACGGAAAGGTGAAGTGGCATACCGGCTAGAGTTACCTGAGAAACTGGCCGGAGTACACGATGTGTTCCATGTGTCCCAGCTGAAGAAATGTTTGCGGGTACCTGAAGAGTCTGAGAAGGTGATCCCGATAGAAGGGCTGAGTGTGCAAGAGGATCTCACCTATGAGGAGCATCCAGTCAAGATTCTAGAGGAGTCTGAGAGGGTGACAAGAAACAGGGTCATCCGGATGTGCAAGGTTCAATGGAGCCGATGTTCAGAGGATGAAGCAACCTGGGAAAGAGAAGAAGATCTCAGAGCTGAGTATCCACAGTTATTCCCATCCACGTCCGAATCTCGAGGACGAGATTCATCTTAAGGGGGGTAGGTTTGTAACACCCAAAAATAGCATATAGTCAGGTCAATCAAGCTGAAGGCACAGCTCTCGAGGACAATCGCGTGGTGTGTGACTACCCGGATGTATTCCCAGATGAATTGCCAGGTATGCCCCCAGACCGCGAAGTTGAATTCGTTATTGATCTTAAACCTGGCACTGCACCTATAGCCAAGAGGCCATATAGGATGGGAGTAAAAGAGCTGGAGCAGCTTAAGAAGGAGCTAGAAGCTCTATTGGCAAAGGGGTACATTCGTCCAAGTTCTTCACCGTGGGGAGCACCGGTGTTGTTCGCGGACAAGAAGGATGGTACACAGAGATTGTGTGTGGACTATCGAGCCCTCAACGAAGTGACCATCAAGAACAAGTACCCACTGCCGAGGATTGATGATCTGTTCGATCAGCTGAAGGGAGCTTGTGTGTTCTCCAAGATCGATCTTCGATCGGGCTATTACCAGATGAAGATCCGACCGTCAGATATTCACAAGACCGCTTTCACTACTCGGTACGGGTTGTATGAGTTCACTGTCATGTCCTTTGGCCTGACTAATGCTCCTGCATACTTCATGTACCTGATGAACAGTGTGTTCATGGACTATCTTGACAAGTTCGTGGTAGTGTTCATTGACGACATTCTGGTTTTCTCCAAGAACGAGGAAGAGCATGAAGAACATCTGAGGTTGGTGATGCAGAGACTTCGTGAGCATCAGTTGTATGCCAAACTGAGCAAGTGTGAGTTTTGGTTGAAGGAAGTAGCATTCTTGGGACACGTATTGTCCAATGGTGGGGTGGCAGTTGATCCGAAGAAGGTTAGTGATGTGTTGAGTTGGAATCCGCCTAAGGATGTGAGTGAAATCAGAAGTTTCCTTGGAATGGCTGGATACTATCGGAGGTTTATTGAAGGATTCTCCAAGATTGCTAAACCCCTGACGGCGTTATTGGAGAAAAATGCCAAGTTTGTCTGGACTGAAGAGTGCCAAGTCAGCTTTGAGGAATTTGATCTCTCCCTCCCTCTGCTGCGAGCTCGCCATCAGGACAAGGTCACTCTCGAGCAACTCAGCCGGCGAAGCGCTAATTATGTGGTGATTGGGACTGAGCTTTACAGAAAGTCAGCATCCTCACGAGCACTCCTGTGGCTCGCTTCATGGCCATCCCCAATCACACCTACTTGGTGATGAAAATGCCGGCCCCGAACGGGGTCATCAGCATTAGGGGCGACGTCAAGACGTCGTACGAATGTGATGGGGAAGCAGTACGCCTTGCCGAGCTCTCACGGCAACTCGGCAACAGTGCCCTCCTCGTAACCGAGGCCAAGGCCAACCCACCTATCGACACCAAGATACCAGAGCAAGACGCTACCATGACAGTGCTCGAGCCGGACTCGAAGACCAAGGCAATCTCCCTCTTCAGCGACGACCCCAGCAAGACAGCGCTGATAGGCCAAGGCCTGTCTCCCAAATAGGAAAGCGCGCTCACCTCCTTCCTGCGGGACAACTGGGATATTTTCGCATGGAAACCCTCTGACATGCCAGGGGTCCCAAGGGAGAAGGCTGAGCACTCCTTGCATTTGGTAAAAACCGCCAAGCCGGTCAAGCAGAAGCTTCGACAGTTTGCACAAGATCGCAAGGAGGCTATTAGGGTAGAATTAAATAAGCTCTTAGCAGCCGGTTTCATTCGGGAGTGCATGCACCCCGAATGGCTAGCAAATCCTGTACTTGTTAAGAAAAAAACCGGTGAATGGAGAATGTGCATTGATTATACAGATCTCAATAAGCATTGCCCTAAGGACTCCTAGGCAAACAAATGCATCATGCCCGTACATGTGTGCATGCATGATAAAAAAGACACAAGGTAGATGACAAGGATGGGATCACTAATAATTAAATAAAGATAGTGGCAAGTACAAATTGTGTTGTGACTTCACATATGCATTCAACAGAACAAGTTGCAAGGCTAGCAAGTGAGACTAGGTGCTATCCTGGAGGTAACATGGCAGCTATGTACTCCTAGACTAACCATACACCACCCAGGACCAACATTAGGAAATATGTATAGTGAGTAATTAAAATGAAACAAATGAGAAGCCTTAATTATACACTGATGGTGAGAAGTGCGAGTGGCAGCCTAGTGAAAAGACAAATGCTCATACGTGCAGTAGGACAAATATAACACTATGTTTAATGGGATGGCAATAACGTTAACACCCATCCAGAAACTACCAAAAACAATATGATAATATATGTATAGTAAATTATTAATGCGAGCCTGATGGATCACTCAAAGTTGTTCAATGTAGCATAAGTGATAAGAAATCTATACTCATTAATTAATATAAGACAAAGGAGGCCTCAACAAAGACCATGAGCCCATGAAGTACATTGGTTGTGGGAGCCTCATCAATGCCCACTAGTTTAGGTGAGGTCAATCACCAACTCTAGAATAGGGACCACAATCCACACCCTCTCTTATTTGCTGTGTAAACTGTGGCAAGCATATATTCATTCGTAGGAGTCAAGATGCTCCATAAAAGGAAAATTGCAGGCCATGTGGAGCTAGCAAGGGAGACCACTGCCAGACTATACACCACCAAGGAAACAATAGAGGACAGGACGAGGTATGCTTAGCCACACATCAAGTGTATTAATAAATTTTTATCCATTCATGCTTGGTATAAGATGAATTATTAATTTCATACTCTAATGTTGGACTTTATATGTGCAAGCGGTATTTTTTTAGAAGGGTATGTGTTTAACATATTAGGGAGAGCTCTAACATGCCATGGAGGCTATCAATGTTGCCGACCTAGCTAGCTAGATGTGGGTGGCAAGGCAAAGTGCTGCTAGCCATGAGTAGAGGGAGCTCCATCACCCAGTAGGTCATGGTGTGGTGGTATGCAGGAGAAGTTAACAGATAAACAATGGTGCCTAGCATGGAAATGAGTGGAGGGAGTGAAAACTTAGGCATCCTAAACGTAACACTATCATATTAATTTAGTTTTACATCTATTAATTTGTTGAAGTAATGTGTCCATATGCACCTCATCAGCGTACCTTAGTATGTATCTCGTCATTTCTTACACAAGCAGCATGAAGGTATTAATTCTTTATAATTACTATTCCAGGGTGTGTCTAGATGGCAAAGTGGACCATGAACTATGTAAAGACTTTAGCACAGATTGTAGATCAGCTTGGATTGGAAAAACCAAAAATAACATTTGAGAAGAGAAAGAGCATAGAGGTCCACGAGAATTCACAGCCAAGTCATCAGTTCGTGCAAGGAAAGCTATTTGGAAGGCTGCTCATAAAGTTGTCAACAACCTAGAGAAATGTGGTCTCGTTAAGATTAGTGATTACAGCAGTAAGGAGCTGAAGCTGTGGAAGAAAAGAGTCATGGATATTACTAAGGTATGCAAAGAAATTGTCTAAGAAAGGGACCTCCTCGAGGATAACTGCACGTATCTAGGAGAAAAGCAACCATGAGAAGTCAAAAGTCAAGGATCAACGATGTCGGACTCCAAATCATCCTAACAAAAGAAAATGACAGACTTAGAGATTCAATCTGCAATTTAGAAACAGATCGAGTACTAAGCATTGCTAGACCACTAAAAAATAAATCATTTATGCAAATCAGTAGTTCAGTAGTAAACCAATAAAGAATAGACCAGATCAGGAACTCTGGAGTATGTACCTGGCTACCAGCGGGGGCGTTGGCGCGTTTGACCGGAGCCGGCGGCGCGCTGAGGTTGCTTTGCTTGAGGAGTTGAGGGACGGAGGGAACAAGGCGCAGCCCGCAGTCTGCAGCCACGCGGGTGGGTGGAAGGTGTCGGCGCGGCGTGCGCTCGCGTTGTGGGCGGACTGGGCGCAGCCGCGCAGGTGGATGGAAGACTGGAAGGAGTGCGCGGCGGCCGGCGGCGCTAGCGTCGCGCCGTTGCGCTCGCGCGAGAGGAGAGGGAAAGGGGATCGGGAGAAAGGGCGAGAGGCGAGAGCGGGGGGCGGCGGACTGGGGGAGGAGACGGGAGAGGGGGAGTCGGAGGGGGTCGATAGATGCGTGCGGATTAGGGAGGGTTCCTTAGGCTTGGGCCGACAGAAGGTGAGAAGTATGTGTTACGAAGTCTTATAACGGGTAGCCCGACAGGTACCCGCGGGTAGGATTTTGTGCCCGCAATATGCCCGCGGGCGAATATTTATGCCCGTACCCGCGCCCGCGGGTAGAATTTCATGCCCATACCCTTGCCCATCGGGTACGAAACCCGCGGGTACCCATGCCCGCGGGTAAAATTGCCATCCATACTCCGCGCCGGCGGCGCCGAAGCCGAACGCCGGCGCCGCCTTCCTGGTGAGGAGCCGAACGCCGGCGCCGCCCCTCGATGGCGCTGTCGGCTGCCCGACGTGCACCCCAAGATCGCCGCCATGGAGGTCGCCGCGAGGAGCTGCTGGCCGAGATCGGAAGAG
>OAMR01000918.1:11596-42836 GCA_900205405.1 Echinochloa crus-galli
GTGGCGCCCTCGCCGCCGTCCGCCGCCGTCCGCCTCCCGACCCTCCGCCCGCCGGCTCCGGCCCCTCCGTCCATCGACGGCGCGGCGACGCCCCTCCGACGAAGAAGAGAAGGGAAGAAGAAGGGGGATCGGACGGTACCTATGGGCAACACGAATCTCAAACATTGGAAGCTAACATGTCAAAAAAACTTGTGGAAGCCATATAGCAATCCCGGCCTCTCTCTTGGCTTTGGTCCGCTTGAATGGGTCCAACCCAATACACTGATATCAGGAGGTAAGTGGGTCCCGGAAATACCAATACTGGGCGGGTTACCCTAAAGAAAAACAATAATGGGCCGGTCCAGGTGCACGCCGATCGCCGAACGTTGCGCGGCTTGGAGGCAAATTCAGCGTGAACGATAATCCCACACCGGCAGTTGATACATAGATTTCCCACCAGATAATTGGCCACCGTTGCGACAGTTTCACCGTGTGGGACATACGGTGAGCAATCATCCTTTGATATATGATTAACCTGATTAGGCGGATGAAGATTGCACGCAACATGTGTGCTTAGCTTTTTTGTTATCAGCTGCTTACAACATGCGTGTGCTTAGCCTTTTGTTATTACACTTTCTCTAGCTTTTTTTCGTTCTCATCATTTTTTGTACTACCTTGGTTCCAATTAGAATTCGTTTGACTTATACTACTACAATTTGACAGCTTGTCTTATTCAAAAAATTTATATAAATATAGTTAAATTTAAGATATTTTTTAAAAAAATATTAATAAAGCAAGTCAACACAAAAATTTTGAATAAGACGAGCAGTCAAATTTAGAGTCAAAAATGTCAAACGAACTATGTTTCAAACGGAGGGAGTATGCAACATGTGTGCTATATATAGAAATTGGCCACTCATGACAGTGATATTATCAGGTTAGGAACCAAGCAATTTTTGAACAAAAAGTAAGTTCCCAAAGCAGATTTCAAAATGAAGTACTCTTAATTCTAAAGTTTGAACAAACGGTGGATCAGAGTCTCAGGGATTGTTGTAAAAATGTAAAGCCCTGCACGATCCACGAGAATAGTCCTTGAGATTCATCTCACGATGCAAACCCAAGCACAGTACAGAGATATCATTACAACCTGCAAGTTTCAGCTATTATTACATCTTTCATTTTCTGGTCCAATCTGCGTGTGAATAAGCATGCAATGTGTCACTGTCAGACTTCTGAAACATCAGCCCTTGATTGATTGTTCCCTTGACAGTTTGACATATCCAAGTATTTGCTCGTCTGCTGCCCAATGCTTGTCAGTCGGGGTCTGAAAATACAGACAAATCTAATTGACCACACCAAATATATCTGATCTGGTAATTGTCAGGTATGTAAACCTCAGAGGCTCCGACAATGCATGCATCTCTACCTAAGGACGGCAGGGCATCTACGCGAATCAGATCAGAATGGTGTTAAGTAGGTCCACCGTCAGTGGGTGAGTCATCAACTACTCGAGACTCTGCTCGGTGGGTTATTGGAGAAGGTATTGACTGTACTTTCTGTTGTCGGAGTTTTATCAATCAGGAAACTCTTCGTCAGCGGGTGCATCGTCGTCGTCTTGATCAAGCCCTCGCCCCTCGGTGAACCGAGCCGAGCCCGATTGAAGTGCTCTGTGTCGTGGTGCGCATCACCACGATTGCGATGAGCAACTCGGTCCAAGGCCCGTGATGTCGCGCGGCGGCAGATGGATGGCCGCCGCCGGCGGGTACAGTACAGGGCGGAGCGTCTCCTTCAGGCTATTGAAGTATTGCTCCACGACGGCCGGTTCTTATTGATCGGCAAGAGCAACCAGCCAAAACCCAGGACAAAGTCCAGCACACATCCTGTAACTGTGCTCAGTGTAATTAAAGCCTGTTCCATCTCTTATATTCTGCACATCTCTGCAGCATGGAATCACAGCAGATCTGCATTTTCCCCAACGTAAACAGTACGTTTCAAGTGAAGTGCTCGTGCAGTCGTGCATAGCGCGGGTTCGTCTCTGAAAACTGTCAGCATGTCGTCGGCCCTCAACCGGGGATCTCAATTTCAGCCCAATAGAAAAACTGGACCGGAAGTCCATAGTCACCAGGCCCAAAACCTGGTGGCCCCAAGCCCCCAACAGCCTCAGTCCTAGAGTTCCTCTTCGATCTCACTGTCACATTCGAAATTGTCCTCTCGTTGCATCCACTGTTTGTGTTCGTGTCCGTTTCGGAATCAAACTCAAAACCTGTTTGTGTTCGTTTCCGTTTCGGACAGCCATGCCTGAATAAACTAGTAGTACCACCACATCACCCCAAAATCAAGGATTTCGTCAGTAAACTAGTAACCCACGATGCCACGACACCGCCTTGTTTGGGCTCGCTTTTGTAGCGTCCTTGGCCGCCGCTGGACGCCGTCGGCCGCACGTAAGGACGACGGCATCGCACGGCAGCCATTGCTGGACCTCGAGACGGCGGCGGCGGCTCCGATTCCCGACGTCGCCAACCAGCAGGCGGCGGGCTCATAGTTCACCATGAAGAGCGTCGTCGGCTAGGAAGGCGGCGGACTGCATCACCAAGACACTACAACAAACTATTTAATCTGTGACGAAATACTGGCGACGGTTTTAAAAAACGTTGGCATCTTGCTCTCTAAGCCCAGAAATTGCGACGGAATCTTGGCGACGATTTCGAAAAACATTAGCATTTTGCTCTGAGCCCATATAAGCCAAGAAAATTGCGACGGAATCCTTACGACGGTTTCAGAAACGTTAGCATTTTATTCTAAGCCTAGATAAAAAATTCGTCGCGAACATAAATTAAAAAATGGTCATTTCCCATATGACAAAATAAAAAAATTGCATCGTGTGAGATTCAAACTGTGGTGTTGAGTTCGATGAATAAAACGTCTACGATCAACAAATAAAAAATAGTCATATTTATGAATGAAAAAAATTGACAAATTGAAAAAAAACTCAAAAAACAAAAAAATGTGGCTGATAACAGCTTGAACCTGAGACCACATATCATGTATTTGGACTTTTTTTAATCTAAGTCTAACCACAAGTGTACTGGGCCACGCGCTTGAAAAAAAAAGAAAAGCCAAAATCTCAGGAAAAGATGCGGTGGAGGGGAGTGGGAGAGAACAAGACACGAGGGCCTTACCATTAGGTTACAATGCCTCATATGAATTGGACTGGAATTGACATGAATTATATTGTTTAGCTACTATTTTATAACGAATGACAACAAACATTTTTCTTTTTAATCTGCAATCAAATTTTGTATCTAGTTTTCTCCGTCATACATGATCCAAATTTGATGATTTTTTTTCTATTTTTTTTTCTAAAATCACCACCTTTTCATTAGTGGAACTTATTAATACTATTATTTTTAAAAATCTTCTCGTGTGAGTCTATTTGAACAATCAAATTTTTAAATTTCAAAAAATGACAACTACAAAGCATGATTTTTTTTACACTAAACGATGTCAAATGAAAAAGTAATGAATACCAGTTTCATATCTCATCAAGATCTACAATCTTTATTTAGGTCATTTTATGGTAATAACATGTAGTACAAATTTAACAATCTCAAACATAGTTTCTTAAACTATATGAGTTAATCTAGAATTAATGACCAATTTGTACGATGGACAGTGTGGATGGAGGCACAACTGCCCCCTCTGAGATGAAGTACAATTTACGAGTTTAGATGATCCACCAGGTATTGGATCAAACTCGGCATTGATATCCACAACATCCGGATCTTCTCCGACTAAAACCTTGTTGCAGCAGCGAGAGGTAATTAAGCCACAACAACTAAAAAACAACCACCATCAGATAAAAAAATTAATGGTAAAAATTAATTCCCAACAGACTCAGCTAAAAAAAATATCTGTTTACTACCGGCACATGTTCAAGCAGTATCAACGTGTCATACCAAGGAGAATGGATCCCCACCCAACATAAACACATCTTAGAGCCACAGAAGAATCACTGTTGCAAACACAAAAAGGAAAAGAAAAAAAAACAGAAGATCATGGTATAGCGGCAAGGTTCCCTAATTAAAGCAGGGAGCAGCACACCGAGAATATCTTTTTTTCCGCTAACGTGCCTTAGCACGTTTTTCATTAAGAAGAAAGCATTTTACAGACAGTACATGATCCAGGCCAAACAGGAGTTAACCTACACAAGCGCACAAAGGACTAAAATAAGAGAAAAAACTGAAAAAGGCCAACAAATAACCGGCCAGCAAATCAACAAGCAGAGAGCGACAACGCCTCCAGCACACTCAGAACCATAAACCTAGACATGACCACACTCCTGAACCTGCAAAGAGATAACCTCGTCACGAGAACTAAATGGCGTAAAGGTGGCAAAGCATCCACCCAGAAGCATGAACAAGGTGGCAAAAGCATCCGCCCGGACCAACGACCAAGCATAGCGAAGGTGGCACAACAACCATCCAACCAATACGAACACGACAAGAAAGCATCCGCCAAAGCGACAGCGGCAAAGCATCCAAGAATATCATACAGAAGCAGCAATTGATGATCAACAATGGGATTGATGAGCTTAGAATCAAACCATAATCATCACCAACTCACCATATCATCAATGTGTAGAAAGAACTAGATTGCATATAATACATATAATGTATTGTATTGAGTCTCTCAGACAATATACAGAAGGCAAAGATTCAGGGCCAAAAGACTTTTGGATACATATGGCAGTTTATAGAAGACACATATCTAAACCACCATATATACTCTCATACTTTCATTCGCACTTATTAACAGTTTATACTTAGCCAACATCTATTCAAATTGTGAAATTAGAAAACAATTTTGGCATTGATCTCAAACTCTGTGTATGTAAATGGAAGTTTTGGTGTATTTTTCCTACCTTTTAAGCACATATGATCACAATTCTCCAACTTGGTTGGTTCTGTACCTAACTTATATTTAGATAATTATAAAATATGACATACCCTTTATATACATGCACATAATTATACTCATACTTATGATCATATACAAATTAGAGGCTGCCCTTTATTAAGATCTAACCAGAGGGGCTATTTATTAGCGCGGCGCGCGGCGTTGGTTCTAGTCAGTGACTGAAAATTCATATCATGGGAAACAGACTAAAACAACAAAATGCATCTAACAAAGTCTTCTAGAAGAGTTGATAGACATGGCATTCACAAGCAAACGAAAATATACTAGTCATCGTGCAATAATTAAGCAACATCCATCCAAAAAGCAACGTTTGCAGGCCAACTTCAACCACGAAGCCTTGAAGTTCCAGCTCCAAACCGGTCGTCATCACATAGCAAATCACAAGAGCCAACATGGCTTCAAAAGTATCACATATCCACGACTCTGCTTTCTACTTACTGTAGGGCTGTCAATGTCATATCCTACCACCACATCTCATCCAAGTAGGAACTGAAAGGTAGAGCACATAGCATATTAGTACTTGCTTTCTTTTACTTATCATATCCTTGCTCTGTACAGACAATTCTAATAGCAGCCCAAACCTCAACTCACCAACAGTATCATGTTGATAATAGCAATGTATACTTGAGAAGTTTCTAGAATGAAGATAGTGCATGAAACCACGGTTGACATGCTTCATGGTGAAATATAAAAGTAACTAGAACTATATATTTTTGGCATGGTAAAAATATCAAAAAAATAGATAAGGATAAGAAAAAGTTCTAGAGTTAGATGTTTTATGGAGAAGAGTGTGGAAGGTAGACACAACAACATAACATGAGACTTGGAGTCCTATATATAGGGTGTCATCCACCCCAAGGATTCAAGCCAAGTAGGAGCCATTTAGTGATGGCATAGGTAGCCACCATGAAGAGTGACATGATATGGTAGCATAGCATGAGTAGAGTGTGGTAGGATGGCTACACAAAAAATATAAGAGTCCTTGTGTTGTATCAAGTTGTACTGAATAAAGAGTTGAGTTCTCATATAGTATTGGTCTCCCGTGTCGGTGTAAGAGTCTCCTCTTCATAGCATAGGTATAGGGTCTACAAAAGAAGTAGTATCACAAGGACTTAGTGTCACTTTTAGGAAGTTGGTGTTAAGGTTGAAACGCCAATTTCATAACATATCACAACAAGAAATCCTTATTTTCTTGCCGCCACACCATCTCAACTCTTTTTCCAACTTTAGCAATAAGGATTTCTGACATGATACAATAGCTCAAACTTATTATTTTACGATTGAGCAAAGACATTAATCGTGTTATAGTAAAACTATATGTATATATTATCATTAAGTGCAAGATCACCAAGATGATTTTGCTGGTGTGAAGTGTCCCTCTAAAAGAAATCCATCACCCTCACAACAAGATTATGCAAATACAAAACATTAAATATTATAAAGAAGTATAGAAAAAAACACTCAATAAATCACTACCCAATTCTAACAATGATCATGGTTACGAAAAAGATAGGATCATGATTATTACAATGTATACCTGTAAGTGGACATCAAGCATCAGTAAACCATGTACATGATATTAAACACGTACTTCACGGTCATGAGAAACAACTGCACGGCAGCACAGTCATAGTTAAATTTGGGTGGGTGCAACTCGCAACAGTGAAGTAGAAATAACGCAAACAGTAAGATAAAGTCACTAATTGCAAGTCCCATGAACAAAAATACTAATAAACAATGAATCAGAGCGAATTAAGAAAATATCTCAATATATTTAAGTGATATCTATAGCACAAGTATCATATTGAGATGCTAAATGATAGAGCAAGTATCAAAATATTAGTGATTGAAGAAAAAAAACTTTCACCCTAAATTTTATCATATATAGTGAAAGCACTTACAGCTTCAGGAGTTATCTGTTCAGCATCCATCTCATAGTCTTTGTTAGTTAATGTCTCTCTGCTTAGGAACTCAGTGAAGAAGAACTTTTTGACAACGCCATCTAAAAATCTCCGAGGCAACTTCTGAAGCCTCTGTGAGACTGAAGTGTGAGCACAATTCATTAGTATGTTTTTTTGCTGACTTCATTTTGGAAACGAATTACTTCCTATGCTGAGAATCAGATATTCAGGTGACGCCATTTTGAACAAGAATGCAATTATATCTTCAGACACTGTGACTTCTTAGCAGAGCCCCTTCACATATATTAGCTACCGGCCTACTGCACTCCCCATTTTTCGCACCTTCCGTTGTGCTTCCGTTGAAGTTCAGCTTCACAGATGCCATGACTTGGTGGCGTGCTCTCCCATTCATCTGATTACTCAAGTCCTAATTGACCGCTCTGAGCATCTGACAAACCACAACCAGGCCGCAGTCACTGTCAGGGCCATCGAAGCCCTTCCCCAACCCACCCTTCCCCTTTGGTGCTAGCCCCATCAATGACTACCTGCTACTCTGCGGCATACTTCACCCAACACGACGTGACCACAGGACACAACCCACCACATCGGCGCAGCTAGCCAAGCCATGCCCTGTTTCGGCCACAGCTGAGCACACCGTCGCCCCGACCGCGCAACCATCCAGTCCCAAGAGCGCATCCACGGCGCGGTGATCATCACCACTTGCCGAGAGGTCTGCTCGCCTGTTACATACTGACCACACCCAATCAACAAACAAAAACTCGCGATTAAGGACCCAAACCTCCGAGAATTCTTACCCAAACTAGCGGCGATCACACATTCATGATTCATCACACCCACCTGCCTGGAGACCACGGATTCGGTTTGCCACTGCTCGCTCCCGACACCCGCGCGGCATGCTGTGCTCCCGCGTGCAGGCCCAGACCCGCTCACCCCGTTGCTGAACGCGTCCAATCAACAGAAAAACCTCACGAATCAGGGCCCCCAACCCCAAAACCTCGAGAATCCAAACCCAAACGTGCAGCGATCACACACACCGCTTGGAGGCCACTCCCGGCAACACACCCGTGGCCAATGGCGCTAGTGAAAACTCGCAGATTCGGCCCCAAAATCCCCCAAAACCTTGCAAATTTCCTCACCTAAATCCTAACCGTGATGCAAAGTACCACTACGATGATGCAGAGACGGGTGACCGGGAAGTTCGTACCTCGGTCGATGTCTCAGGCCGGTAGCGGGAATCCTCCCCTCATCGTCGGCGAGGTAGTTGCAGCGGCGCGGTCGCTGTCGCTCAAATGAACCCCTGCCTGAGCTCAAACGGGAGGAAGGAACCAGCGCGAAGCGAAACCAAGTGGGGTTTTTAAACAAAATGGAATCTTCCTTCCACTGGCAGGCTGGACCCAGCCAGGTACGCGGCCCAACCTGTCAGTTTGCCTTCCTCCTCTGTCCCCGATGGCGGTGGGTGCGGGGTAGTCCTGGGCTTCGCCCGGCGATCATCACCGGGCGTGGGGCGCCCCGTCACTGAAACGTCACTGACTAGTGGGCTCTCTTACCTCGTGGTCCCACCAGGCAGTGGGTGTTTAACCGTAGCGAATCATGAAGTAACTTTACTTACTCCATTGGGCCGGAATGGGCCATGAGCTTGTAACCCTGCTCGGCTGCTACTTCCAAGTCCACCGTGGGGCGGCGGTGGTGGCGGCCGCCGGCGGTGGCGGTGGCGAGGGGCCCCGCTCTGAGACGGGGTATTGGCCGTGGCCGGTGGGCGTGGCGGTAAGGCTGCTGCAGCCTGCGGCCCTCGCCGGCTGCTCCTCCCCGCACCGCCATCACCCACCTCCCGCCCGCTCGTTGGCTGTCGAGGAAGGCCGCGGCGGCCGTCGGATTCGACGGGGAGCTACCTCTAGACGTTTTGAGCAACCTCTTTGCTCCAAATTTTGGTTTGAGAGAAAAAAGGCTAGCCGTGTGGTTTACAATTTTATCAAGATTATGTGTGAACTCAACTCATCTCCTAGCATGCATTACTTGGATCTCCCTGCCTTTGTCTTTCCTTACAGAGAATCATCCAAATAATGGTGTTGAACTACTCTTGTATTCTACCACAAATCTGCAACAGTTTAAATGTGTCATCATTTTTTTTGTGTGCTTTAATTTCTCTAATCATATATATCTTGTTTTCTTGTGGTCCAGAATGCCCTTCGTCTCTTAGTTTGTTGATATATAACTTCTTTGGCTTATATAAAACAAAATGCTTACTGAAAAAATGTCTTGGTATGTCTTGGATTGTTCGTGTTACTGTGGGTGTATTTGGTTTATTTACTGAGGAGATATGTGAACACCCACGGTGTAGAAGAGATATTTTTCACTCTAAGTCCTTTGATTATTCTTTATGTATGCATATCTGGGCTCTTTTGCTTTTTGATGGAAATCTTTGGTGAATCTATCTTTCCACTGAAAGCTTCATATTAAGCTTCATTTGTAATTAAATCAACAAGTCAAGATCTATTTTGGTTTTGTTTCAGTGTTAAAATATGACCTGAGGACCCACATGTCAATCACAGTTAAGGACTGCTGGTGTTAAAGCAAACTAGTGAGTAAAAATAAGCGGTCCCTAAACTTGTCATGTAGTTACATTTCAAATTGCGAGTGGGGAGGGTTTTGCCGCAAACCCGCACCGAAACCCGCAACGGGCCACAAAGCAGTCCGCGTTACACGGACAGCCCGCGAGAGCCACCGGCGCCGTAGGCATCGTCCTCTGCGAGGTCTCCGCCATGAGCCACCTCCACCACCACAACGTCCTCCACCTCCACGAGGTCCTCGCCACACGCTCCAAGGTCTACCTCGTCATGTAGCTCGCCCCCGGCGGCGATCGACCTCCTGTCTCGCCTCGCGTTCCTCCTGGCGTGCCGCGTGTTCCTGCAGCTGGCAACGGCGCTCGCCTACGGCCACACCCGTGGCGTATTCCACCGCGACGTGAAGCCCCAGAACGTGCTCCTCGACGCCGGAGGTGGCCTCAAGGTCTCCTATTTTGGGCTCTCCGTGCTCCAGGACTCTCCATGACGACGGCAGCCTATACACGGCCTACGGCACGCAGACATTTGCAGCGCCTGAGGTGCTCCGCCGTAGGGCCTACGACAGTGCCAAAGCAGACGCCTGGTTCTGCGGCGTCATCCTCTTCGTCCTCCTCGCCGGCCGGCCTCCCTTCGACGACGCCAACATCGCCAACCTGTGCTGCAGGGCGCACCGCTGAGTACGCGTTCCCGCGGTGGGTGTCGCGCGCAGCCAGCGCGATGCCTCGTGTCTCGCCTGCTCGACCCATACCCGGCGACGTGCCTCACCGTGGCGGAGCTCGTGGGGCACCCATGGTTCAAGCGCTCGCTCAGCGGGACTCGTAGCTCGGCGGGCTCATGGATGGCCAGGCGGGGCGGGAGCTGGCGTTCCAAGCACCGCCGGCACTGTACGCCTTCGATATCATCTCCATGTCATTGCGGCTCGACCTATCGGGGCTGTTCGGCAAGAGCAGGAGGGTGCAGGAGAAGCGCATCATGACAATGGCGTCGCCGGAGAAGACAGTGGAGTGGCTCGGGCAGGGGGCAGGAAGCTCGAGTATTGCATGGTGGGGAAGAAGAGGGTGGAGCGCCTATCGCTGGGAGGCCTGTCGGGGCTGGTGGAGATGTCGGAGGTGTCGTCGGAGCTGATGCTCGTGGAGCTAAGGCTGGACGACGGTCGCGCCGCCTTTGATGGAGTCCTCATCTTCCCGTGTGTTTGAACTTATGATGATATCCATGGCCAGTTTATGATAATATATTTTTAGGGGTTGATGGACGTAGATGACACCGTTGCACACGTTCTAGGACCTAAAAATACACTTTAAGATTTTACTGACCGAGGTGACACATCAGGACAAGTTGAATAACATAAAAATACATTTTGGAAGTTCATAAACCTAGGTGACACCGCGATACAAGTTTAGGGACCACCAACGTATTTTACTCCAAACTAAACCAGCTGTCCACTGGATTTAGCTACCAAACAGGTACTAAGAGAACCAATGTTTGTTTATATTTATACTGAACCAAAATTACAATGATATATCTATACTATAAAGATTCAAAACTTTTGAGAGTCGATGGGCCCACAAATCATTGCAACATTACCCCTCCTGTTTTAAAGTGTGACTAAACAGTCTGTGGAAAAAACACGCGGTTGCATGGAATCGTCGAGTTCGTAACTAATACGCTCTCTGGCCAACTACTACCGGGACTCCTCATCGTTAATAAAAAAGTCATTTTTATTAAATGTGCATGTCGTACATGCGTTCTTCCTAGTAATAAACAAAAGAAAGAAAAGAAATACTGCAAAATCAACCAAGGACTTGCAGTGCTTTTTACACTTTCTCTAAATCTCGGAGAAGGAAATTATTTTGGTAGTCCCGGGCATAATCATCCATTCATGTTTCTCATGGCTTTGTTCAGGATCTTGTGACACTTTGTTTTCATTTCACTGTTCTTAGTGTTGAGCTTGTTCTGGTTTCTGTTTAATACAAAGATACATGATTTTCATTCAAACACATTCTCAAGCCAGACTATCTCTTTACCATCTAAGAGAAATCTCTATAAGCATAATCAGCGCTAATGGTCGTGTGTATACCAAATATAGGCATAAAATATCATATAATTAAACTGGTCTCTGTAAAGCATGTTTCATGTCCAAAAAGTATATACTCTTGAAACATTTAATGCGTTTGCAATGCAAGGTGCTTAGACACTAAAGATAGCCACATCATTAGGCCTCCTCCAACAATGACAAACCAGCTAGCTAATAGGAATCCACTTTATAATTTTGCTTACATGGAAAAGAGAGAAGATGAGGACGGAGAATGTACTATTATTCCTTCTTCAAGAGATAGCCCATAGTGAGAAAGCGAGCTCCACACGTTTTATTGATAGAATAATGGTTGCGGGAGCCAAGATGCTTTGAACGATGTGCTTTAAGACAAACTATTAGAGATGTATTTTTTTGCTATCTCTCGTGTATGGGTTGAGCATCTCCAAGAGTCTCTCTAAAACTCACTCTCTAAATCATCATTTAGAGAGTCATTTGTACAAAAATTGTTTTCTATATGTTTTTATTTTCCAACAGCTTTTCTATATCTTATGTGCACTCTGAAAAGCTATTCTCTTTTCTATATTTAAAGAGCGAGAATTCCAGAATAGAGAGTGACTATGTTTACATAACCAAATAAAGAAGCTGTTGGAAGATACCTTTTTAATCAAGATCTCTAAAACTAGCAATTATGATAAATTTAGAGAGTCTCTTGGAGTTGTTCTTAGAGTCGGCACACTAGATTAACCATTGGAGTCAGTCTTAATCACCCCGCACTAAAGTTTACCCTTTAAGAACATTGACGATGCAACAGATGCTTAGACACAAGTACTTTGAGAAAGAACAATGTTGTCACATTGTGAAGCATCACTAAAAAATTAATCCCTACTCCATACAAGGCCGGCATAGTATATAAGTAGGCTGAACCACCATGTTAGAACAAATAAAGCACCATGCAAACTTAACTGTCTTATTTCCCTATTTTAAGTATCGGTGCAATAAATGATGTGGTGAAAACCCCGCTGGGGCTAATCTCAGTGGTGATTTTTATTTTACAGTTCCCAAGATTCCACATTATTTAAAGAGATTTGAGTTGATGGATGAATCATGTCTTCGCACTGCATGATTTCATTGCACAGTTTTATAGGTTGGAGATAGCATTTAATTGTGAGGAAAACGTGATTGGACGTAGACGGGGAAATGTAACTATTTAGCCCCCAATGCTAGTTCAATGGGTTTCATAGTCTTAGAAACAGTGTATACTGAGTTTTATCTTGACGAAACTCTTACCCTCTCTTTCTTGATTAATACCGTGACATGTCATCACATATATTGATGTGTCACCCTATTTAATGTGCGTGAAACCCATATAAACCTTGCACTTCCTCGCACTTCTATTGTACTCCCCTATTTGCTTTTATGAGGCGCGCACACGTATATTAATACTAGGTGGTACCCCGCACGTTGCTGCGAAAATTTATACAAAATTTGAAGATGCAATTTAAAAGTAGAAACACTAAAATGATTGCATTGCAATTTTTTTGTAAACAACAATATAGAGGAAAACACATTCATTTTATTGAGAGAGAACTACTTAGAAATTTGTATTATGGTACTCGCGAAGACTAACACATTGCATAGCCGCAGAAAATCATTAGAAGACATAAATTCATAATTCTAGTGGATAGTGATGTGAATAGCTTGCATGTTGAGACAAGATCTAGTAGATGGTGACGAGGACATCTTTCATGTTGAGAGAAATCAGCCATGACCTATTAGTGGGTACCAATTATATAGGTTTTATAGATTCAAAGTTTACAAAATTTGACCAATAATTTAATCAATATTTTCTAATTTTTATACAAATTTGAAATGGTTAGATTCATAATCAAAGGCACTTTGTAATAATTATAAATTTATAATTATATAAATAATACAATGAATTAATGGTTAAAGTGTAACTTTGAATACCGTATCAAGTTAAATTGGGCTTTATAGAAGTAAATATGGAGGGAGCAAATGCTTTAAAATAAATGGTGTCACATAGTAAATAGGTCACCATCATGTTAGCACACCTAAGAGCATCTCCAAGAGTACCCAATAAACATTCTCAATTATTAGCTTTAGGCATAAAAATAAAAATAATGGTCCAACATAAAAATAAAAATAATGCTACTGTCGATCGAGAGTATACAGACACATTTTCAAGCTTGACACAAAAATCCATTCCAATGATCATGTTCTGCATTCACACTACAGTCCATAAAATATCATTTATGCTTAGTATTTAGTTAATGCATACTAATAGAATACAGGTCCAGCACACTAGAAGGTTGAAGCAGTAAGCTTATGGAGGAATTAGCAGGTATACACAGATCCCAAGCATGCAATAAAAAAACAAAAGAAAACTAAACCGATGACATTACCTCACATGGAAAGAGAGTTTCAAACAAAAAAAATCTATAAATCTTAATCAAGCATCCAAATTAAATTCTGATTTTATTATTGTGTTTCTTGCAACAACATCTTCAAACCAAGACCACACCTGACTATGCTTTGGATTATATTCTTTAGGAACATTTTCTAATGAACTTATAACATTTTTACTACTACAAACAATACTTGAATAATGGGAACAATGATTGTTTAATGCAAATAAAATATTAAACAGGACACACAAACAAGTATACATAGTGAAAAATGGCTCTACAAGCGAATACAGTATATAGTAAACATACGTCTTCAGGTGGCAACAATTATTTCTACTTGCAAACAATTTTGTCAACTTTATATATGCAAAAAATTTACCCTACGAAGGGAACAAGATAATTCGACACATGGAACAAATATTGTACAATACTAATAAATATACAACAAGTAAGTGCACAAAAGAAAAAAGAAAAGAAAAAAAAGAAAAGAATGGGGAATATGCGAAAGAAAAGGAAAATTAATATAAATAATAAAAGAAAATAAAAATAATAAAAATAAAATAATACAACAAAGAAAAAATGAAAGGAAAAGGAAAAGGAAGAAGAAAAGGGAAGGGAAAGAAACAAGAAAAACATTCAAGGCTACTATGGGCTGATGCGGTTGTTTTGACCATATGGCCCCGAAGAAAAAAAAATGAACCCATATTTCAGTTCGGCCCAACTTAAAAATCTGGATGCCTCTCCCGTTTTGTGCTATGTAGCATGAAACCCTAGGACAAGGGCGAATATATGGTATGCCGAGCGAGAACTCAGGCACACACTCGAATTCTGTAAATTATGCCCTTTTTACTTACTGTAGTTAAAGAAGCCTGGTTTTAGAAGATCTCGTTCATTTTTGGGCTTGGGTTCGCCCGTGCCTCAGGAGTAGGGATGGCAACGGGTGCAGACCAAATGGGTTTTGCCATCCCAAACACATTGCCCGCTGGGAACTTCAACAACCTACTGTTTTTTATATAAACTAGCAAAAACGCACGTGCGACCTCCACGTTTAATAGAAAATAAGATTGCATAACAAATAGTTGGCCGGGGACCGTGTTGGTTACAAACTCGACGATTATATACCATAGAGACGGATGAGGGAGACGGAGGGTTTGAGGAAAAAAAAGCCCGACATGTGGGGGTCACTAGAACAGGTAGTATCTCAATGACTAGTGGGTCCGTTGGTCGTCAAAAGTTTGGCGAAAAAGGCCTGACATGTGGGGTCATTAGGAGGGGTAGTGTTTCAATGAATGATGAGTCCGTCGGTTGTCAAAAGTTTTGGATCTTTATAGTATAGATATGTATATATACCAAATAGTCTACTGCATTTGTTTTTTCTACGAAAATTGAAATCTTCAACTGCTTCTGTCAGGTCATTCAGATTTGACAAACGATGACACCGATAATAAAGGAGCAGTACATGCATTCTTCAGCAGGCGATGACTTGGAGGCGTGGCCCAGGACTATAAAAACACACGATGATCTTGTCGATCGCATGCTGATCCCCCTTGACAATTCTGCGGATGATGTCAACCTGAACTACTGTACCTGAATTTTAATCCCCTCCCCATGTCAACCCGGCATCGTCAGACAGCAGATTAGCACCAGTTGTCAGCTGTTCCGGGCAGACCAGATTACCCACTTCAGTTTTCAATTCTGGAGTCAACCGCGCCAACCATGCCGATTCGTGCCCCAACAAAATTGGAAATGCTGAACAATTCCAGCTTCTTATCTTCTGAATCTCAGCGTGGATTGTATTCGCCTGCGTGGAGCATGCGCAATCTTTTAAACTGAACCCGGTCATTTTCATCCTTGGTGCTCGCATTGTTTTTGTAATCTGCAGGTCAGAAGGTAGGGGGGTTCGGACTTTTCTTCATGACTGGATGTTTCTTTCAGAGTTTATACTATTTAAGCATATCAAAGAATCAGAGCATGCATGCACCGTTGCTCCCTCTGTATTTGGTGGAGGCGCCATTATTCTTATGGCTATAATGTAGTTTTGTTTATATAGTTCTTCCGACGAAATCTGGCGAAAGGAATAGAAAAAAGTGAACACCGATGATTGCTGCACACACAATATTTGGAGTGATACAATCCGCTGCCTAATGTCAAGCTTGTCGAGTCATGGAAGGAAAGTTGAGAATACTGGTAGAACTGCACTAGTATAATGTTAGGTCTTCAGGGAACTGGTAGGTTTAGACACTGAAGTCAAAGGCTATGGAATACCTATTCTGGTTATGATGAGTACAGGAAATTAAGCAACTTTCTCAAAGATTCAAAGACTCTGCCTGCCCTCACAAGGGGTGTACATGTGATTGTGTTCTGTACTTGTAATCCAGTGCTCCCTCTCACATTCAGACTGAACAAACACCTTGACATGCTGAAAAGGGAAATCGATTGAACCAAAATCATCAAACCAAACAAGCTGAGCTATTGGAATCTTGAGGATTTGCCAATCTATTCAGGTGTTTGAAAATTCCTCACTCAGTTTCACACTGAAATTATACTAGTCCTGCCAAGAGGTTTGGAGGCAGCAACCGGTTGCTGCAACTGAGACTTCAGAACCAAGACTGCAAGTCTGAATGAACGCTTAAATTTTTTTCTGAATCAAGGCAACCAACTACTTTCAGAACTGGTATGGACACGATTTATATTTTTGATCAGCTACTTCACCTTGTGGTGAGAGTTGACCGATTAACTACCTGTTTCTGGAGACCTGGACCACAAAACTAATCTAGAGTAATAAGGCATACGGCATACCCACACGGCATGGATCATGGAGAAGTACATTAGCAGAATTGCAGCAACTTGCCGGCCGTGACATGTTCCAGGAGATAGATGTCTTTGTCTCTGAGTTACCGAGTAGCTGAAAGGCACGCCTAGGAAGGATAAACCACAAGGATCAAGGAATATGATGTGCATTCAGGTTAATAAGGTTCAGCAGCTTAGTTGACAAGGCACACGCTTGCCTTCATCTCAAGCTAGTGCCGATTTCGAGCAGTGTTCTGAACAGAGGAATTTAAATAAATGGTATAAAGTGCAGCGCTTGAGGATCAGATCAGGTGGGTACTGTAGCATGTACGACACACGAAGCTTGGCAGATGAAATATAGTTTAGATGATGACCTGGTAACTATGGGCGTGTTTGGTTCTCTTGCTCGGTACTGTTTAGCCTTGTCGAGCAAGGATGCACAGCGACTACATGCATTTGGTTCTCTTGCCTAGTTACGTTGGAGTTTGTGCTGGCAAGATTAAGCTTGCTTTCGTGAGAGAGCCATATTGGCTCTCCTGCCCGGGCAAGCTTCTCGTTGCACGCGCCAGCAAGACGAGGCGAGGCAAGGCAACGCGAGCCTCTGCACCAAACGCGCTCTATAACTCTAACCTTGGCTCTAATAGCTATCTTTCTTGGTATTCAGAAAGGTGATCACTACACGTATAACAATTATATTAAGAATATCACATAAAAATGATAATACAGTAGCCATAATAACAAAGATTATGCTTACAAAAATTATAGTCAAGTTTCTGTAATTTCAGTGCAGTACACAAAGAAAGAAAAGAAAAGAAAAGAGAGAGGAAGAAATCAGTTAATACCATTATAAATGAGAAGTTGATTTGGACAGTTGGTGGAAAATGTTATCTTTAGCCTTCATCTATTTTATGAGCCCGAATCATTTTATTTTGAGAGGAAATCAGGTGCTGACACATGAATGGACTGAAAATAAAGAAAAAACAATGAAAGAACAAGAATGAACAACCAAGGAGGATTAGTAATAAGCACTGGTAGGACCCACGTTTACTACCAGGAGCATGACGTGCTCACAAGCTACGTGATTCGGTAATGTTCAGCTCGTCAAAGTACCATTCATCATGAACGGATGAAGAAAAATATCAAAGTCAACATGAAATTAGTACTAGTTAAGTGTGTGTATGCACCTTGATCCGGGCCCGGATAAAAAGATTAGACGTGGCCAGATGGCTCTATCCGGTTACAGCACTGTGTGGCCGGGCTAGATCATTAGACAAATTCATATGAAAAAAAAATCAGATTATTCAACTCCCTCCCCTGGACCACAGACCCTATAACTTTGAGCTCATTTCCAAAGGTGGAATTGGAAAGGCATAGTTTTTGGTAGCCTAGACCGGATTGCTAGAGATCGTTTTGGAATGCAGAATTTATTAGAAGAGAATTGTTCAAAATCTCCATGGGTACTAGAGAGATAATAACTTATTTCAATTAAAAATCAATATATATATGTGCAACTCCGCACTAAAACCCAAATTTCAAGCGGACGGTCTTAACTATTTTTTTTACCTCCTCAACAAAACCTGGGCTAAATGCATGCCCTGCCACGAGATTCGCGGCTATGATCATGGGATCTTATTCCTCGTAATATACTCGCAAGTCACTGATGAACCAAGTCATTAACCATGTTAATAAAAACCAAGTGGAAAAGTTCATGCATCATGTCGTCGCGGTGCCAATTAACTTTTTTTTGTTTTGCCGAATTGCTCGGACAGGAATTCCATTTGTACCAAGTGGCATCGGCAAAAAAACTAAACTAATTTTGCTGGAAAAAAAACTAAACTAATGAATCTGCATGCAGCCTGTCGAACTCAGTTGATTAACCGAAGCAAGTCAAACAGGGATCGCTGAAGTCGGCAATGCATGGGATAAATGAAGGATTTAATCATTGTTGATCATTATTGTCGCTCACACGCTGCTAGGCCAATCAATCTCTCCAGGGACTTTGTTAGTTGTGACGACAGATTTCTATTGATACCCATAAATAATTCAGTACTTTACAGATACACAGCATGCCCTTATTATTTGCTACTTGTTGTACTTTGGTTTGGTAGAGGCCCCCATTTCCTTGGTCGCCATGCTATTTTGATCGAATATCATCTAATAATAAATATACTAAACTGGACTGGACAGTTAATGTGATTAGCACTGATCACCGAAACCTCAAACAGGAAATGGAGCTCGTTTGGATGCATGCCGTGTTGTGATGTGTCTTGGAAGCGCTCTGCCTCTGTTCTTATCCACAGAAACAAAAAGTATTATAAGCAAATTCAGAAAAGAGAACTCTGAAGAACAAAAATAAATAAATTAAAAGCTAGGTCCATTCATCAGAATCTGGTAGGGGACTCTATCTGGCGTGACTGAGGTGATTTACAACGAACAGTACGTGTCGTCAATGAGTCGGCTGCATCGTCGCCAGGATAATGGCCGGGAAAGTAAACGTAAGAAGTAAGAACACAGGTTAACTAACAAGAGGAGGCGCGTGCCCGGATGCGTGAAACTGCCAAAAGACAGTGATCATCTATCCCCAACCCCAACACGGCCAAGGAATATAATGAAGGGAGGCGCCGTGTCTGCAGCTAGCTGTGCGTGTAGGAGGTTGGACGTACTTGGAAGGCAAACCTGTCTGCTGCATCATCGGCTGCAAGAACACGAAGGTCAACTACTACTCCCATGGCTGCTGGCTCTCCATGAGGCCGGGACGGCAGCGATGAGATAAATTGATTATTAATCTGGCGGTGGTTGCGATCGCAGCTGCCGTCACATGGGGCATGCAAGACGTGCCGCCCCCTGAAACCGAGCACCACCCATCGTTTGGGTGCCAGGTCGCAAGCCACCCGGTTTCTAATTCTTTAAGTATGCAACTACCCGAATAATACACATCTTTCCCGAAGAGAACAAAGTGCCAAAACAATTGCAAATCTAATTAAGCGCCGCTCGGAAGTAGCACCAATACGAAATTATTAACGTACAGGATCATCAGTGCACGTCGTGCAACGAGATCGAATTCCTTGGTTTCAAATAGGGCCCTAAATTTAGAACGCAGATCTTCATGACACAAGTACGTGTACATGGGATCACATGGTTTTCGGTGAGTCGGTTGGTTAGCGCATACTATTAGAAATTACATATTCAAATCTGATGTGTACTAGATAACTAGAAGCTGGGAAAATGGACTAGGCCAGTACGTACGGTAGCAACAAATAATGAACCCAATGAAGTTGGTTCGCTCGAGCTAACCGTCCTACACCTCGAGCTAGGCTCCGTTGCCATAGCCTTATATTGTTTAGGCCAGTCTCAACAGAAGTTTCATGGACATAATTATCTAGGATGACACATCAGCTAAAAGTGTTTGAAACTAGGATGAAGCACCTCCCTCTCAATGCATAGTTTTATCAATTGTTGTTTCTTATAGGTCACATGTGAAACACAAACTATGTAGGTAACTATGTACATGGAGTTTCATCACCATAAATCTTATTTCACCTCTCTCTTCGTTAATACAATGCCATATCATTAAAAATGCTGATATGACAGTCAATTTATTGTCCATGAAATTTCCACTGATAATGGCCTTAGCACACGCTGACGCTGGGTGTTCTCTTCCATCCTCTGCTCCCCCCTGCATTGACCCTATGACCATTCTTTATTCCAATCAACCCGAAATCGCCATCGGTAGCCGATAACCAATAATTTAAAAAATCGCATATCAAGAACCAAAGTAAACAACGGCCAGAATGATGCCTTTGTTGCCGTGCAAACCGATTCAAACTCCCAAGTCACCCCCTGATTGATTGGTGGAGCTTGCCCCAATAAACAAACATTTGACACCTAACTTGTTCAGCTATAAAAGGGTCAGGGCTACACAACAGCCCCCAACACACCATCCAACACCATCATCAACTCTTCTCTGTTCTTCTGCCTTCTCTCCACCAAGCTCTTGCCATTGTCGATCGATATTGGTCGATAGCTACCCAACTCACCGGAGCAGGTAGCACTTGACGACGTGTCGTTTGCAGCAATGGCGATCCCGGTGATTGACTTCTCCAAGCTCGACGGTCCTGAGAGAGCTGAGACCATGGCGGCCATCGCCGCCGGGTTTGAGGACGTCGGGTTCTTCCAGCTGGTGAACACCGGCATCCCTGACGAGCTCCTGGAGAGGGTGAAGAAGGTGTGCAGCGACTGCTACAAGCTCCGGGAGCAGGGCTTCAAGGACTCCAACCCTGCCGTGAAGGCCCTCACCGACATCGTGGAGAAGGAAGGCGAGGGTCTCACACCTAGAAAAATCCAGAACATGGATTGGGAGAATGTCTTCGCTCTCCAGGACGACCTGCCATGGCCTTCCAACCCTCCTGCCTTCAAGTAATCAAATAAGCACCATATGAAAATTGTTCATCATTTCTGATCAGCTTAAACTTATTTCTTTTTGTGGTTAATAAATAATAATGATGCAGGGAGACGATGATGGAGTACAGGAAGGAGCTGAAGAAGCTGGCGGAGAAGCTGCTGGGAGTGATGGAGGAGCTGCTGGGGCTGGAGGAGGGGCACATCAAGAAGGCCTTCACCAACGACGGCGACTTCGAGCCCTTCTACGGCACCAAGGTCAGCCACTACCCGCCGTGCCCGCGGCCGGAGCTCGTCGACGGCCTCCGCGCGCACACCGACGCCGGCGGCCTCATCCTGCTCTTCCAGGACGACCGCTTCGGCGGCCTGCAGGTGAAGCTCCCCGACGGCCGCTGGGCCGACGTCCAGCCCCTCGAGAACGCCATCGTCATCAACACCGGCGACCAGATAGAGGTGAGAGAGAGACACACACACTATATATATTCTTCCCATCTTTCTAGTATTATAGTATTCCCGTTGAATGGGACGGTGGACTTTCTTTGATTAGATCGCACTTGATTACTGCCGAGCAGTTGAATCATGGCGCCTAAGTGCTTGCTTAGTGACTGACTAATGCTTCGTGCTCACGAGAGGCATATGCCCCGCTCAACTTTTAATTTTCACTGAACACTTACCTATTTTGCTGAGGTTTTGAGAACCCATTAGATAAAAGTCTCTCACTAAATTTTAGTTGCAATTGGAGAAGAGAGGCTGCTCCTGATCCCTATAATTATCGGTCAAACGGATCATCCAATTGTTGGTGCCATTCTGAGCATTACAAGATCCTTGCATTCCTTGTGAAATTGTCGTCTGAAACTGTTAGTTTTGTTTGGTTTTTGACATCTTACTATATCTGCAATAAGTTTGTCCTCAACTCCTTACTAACCTTGGAATTATTTTGCAACCGAATAAATATCCACAGGTTCTGAGCAACGGGCGGTACAAGAGCGCGTGGCACCGCATCCTGGCGACCCGCGACGGCAACCGCCGCTCCGTCGCCTCCTTCTACAACCCGGCGCGCCTGGCGAGCATCGCTCCGGCGACCCCCGCCGGCGAGGGCGCCGCCGACTACCCGAGCTTCGTCTTCGGCGACTACATGGAGGTGTACGTCAAGCACAAGTTCGGGGCCAAGGAGCCCAGGTTCGCGGCCATGGCGACGGCCAAAAAGCAGTGACCAGCTTGCAGTGAGGCGACAATGATCATGTCTGGACCTGAGAGCTTAATTGCTCTGAATAAGTTTAATTGTGGGATTACGGTGCGGGCTTGTACGATAAGTATAGGTGCTTAAGCGTGTAATAATTCGACGTGTGTAGAAGGGACGTGTCAGACATATGTGTGGTAGTCTGCCCTGCAGCGAGTAGTCACGAGAATATATATACCTATTGTGACAGATGAGCTGCTTGTGGTGAGCTGTGGTCAATGGGTGTTTGTACTTTGTAGCTTAAAATGGCATCTGCAAAGGTTCCCTTTCCTTTTTTTTCTACTTTTTTATTTTGAGTCCTCAGATTGTTCTTGTGGTCAAGTGGTTTGTAATTGTATAGTAGTATAAGAAATAATATATTAAATGCAGCTTCAGTTTGCCTGATGCACCACACTTTTCATGAACTTGTCAACATCGTATTGCTACTTGCTAACATATATAACTCAATCGAAATTGCCAATAACCCTTATTCTCAAAAACTTTTTGTTATTTATATATCTCTAATTTGCTAATTATTTCTGTGTATCTATTTGTACTATTAAAAAACAGTGCAAGTAATCTATTTTTAGGGTGACTTGTTTTTATCACTAAAGGTATTATAAGCACGATTTGTATTTTTTCGAAAGATACTAAGTAAGGAATATTGTCAAACATCGCAACTAAAATGCCAACAGTGTGAAACATTTTGAAAAGAAAGGATTACTATACATAACCGGGGCACCATATTCTCTATGCATATATTTCTTTATAACCGCCATATTTTAAGTTGAAATTTTGCAGAATATGGTAGATAACTACCTCTACAATGTTAAAAAAATATTTTGACTATACATGTGGGGACCTAAGTTCACCCACCCAACTAGTGCCACGACAATCCTTTGTTGTGCCTACAACCATGTTGTAAATGTTGATTTACCGACGGCCGCTGGGTCGACGTGCAGCCCCTCGAGAACGCCATCGTCATCAACACCGGCGACCAGATCGAGGTGAGATAAAGAGAGACACACTATAAATATTCTTCCCATCTTCTAGTATTATACTATTCCCGTTGAATGGGACGGTGGACTTTCGTTGATTAGATCGCACTTGATTACTGCCGAGCAGTTGAATTATGGCGCGTAAGTACGTGCTTGCTTAGTGACTGACTAATGCATGGTTCGTGCCCATGAGAGTCTGCTGACCCTTAAAATTATCGGTCAAAGACTAAAGGAATTATCCCGAGATTTGGTGCCCTTCGTTCTGAGCGTGACATGATCATTGGATTCCTTATGAAAATTATCATGTGAAACTGTTAGTTTTGTTTGGTTTTTGACATCTTACTATATCTGCAACAAGTTAGTCCTGAACCCCTGACTAAGCTTGGAATTATTTTGCAACGGAACAATTAATATCCACAGGTTCTGAGCAACGGCCGGTACAGGAGCGCGTGGCACCGCATCCTGGCGACCCGCGACGGCAACCGCCGCTCCATCGCCTCCTTCTACAACCCGGCGCGCCTGGCGAGCATCGCTCCGGCGACCCCCGCCGGCAAGGGCGCCGCCGACTACCCGAGCTTCGTCTTCGGTGACTACATGGAGGTGTACGTCAAGCACAAGTTCGGGGCCAAGGAGCCCAGGTTCGCGGCCATGGCGACGGCGGCGACGAAGAACAAAAAAGTGACCAGCTTGCAGTGAGGCGATGATGGTCTGGGCCTGAGAGAGCTTAATTGCTCGCTCTGGATAAGTTTAATTGTCAACGGGCTTGTACGATAAGTAGTTGGTTAAGCGTGTAATTCGACGTGTGTGTAGAAGGGAGGTGTCAGATATATGTGTGGTAGTCTGCCCTGCAGCGAGTAGTCACGAGAATATATATACCTATTGTGACAGATGAGCTGCTTGTAGTCAACGGGCCCCCCTACCGTGTGCTCACTGCCTATAACCATATTGTAAATGTTGATTAAAATTGTATTAAGTATTTCATCATACAAAAATTCAACTAAAAATTGGTTTTATAAACAGAAATGTGAAACTATAAATGTTTATCGGATCAAAGTCATAGAGACCATGAAGTAAATGAAGTCATACCAATTGCATGCAAGGTGCACTTGGCATAGGCGGCGAGGGAAGAAGGGAGAAAGGATGAGGGAGTTGGGCCAGCTGGAGAGTTTGGGCCTTGAAACATATAGCTGAAATAGTGGGTATGGGTTGGCTTAAGGCAAGCATTAGGCCTGGAGAGAGGGAATGAGCTAAAGCTGTTTTTTTTTAAAAAAAACTAGATAGGTGGCCCGCGCAATTTGCGCGGGTAGCTAGTTTTTAAATACTCCAAATCATGATATCATTTTTTCATATATACACTTCTTATTTTTTCTATTTTCTTTCAAGTTGATATGGAACTACCGGTTCTCTATTATTTTATTTTCAAATTAACCTATATGTAATGGTATCGAACATACTCATTGTATTAATCTAAACCCTAATATTGTCATACTAATCTTTTCTATTATCGTAATTTCAGGCTATATATAAAATTTATCTATTGAATATTTTTATTTTATGGAGGATCTTTACTTGTGTAATTGGCTTCCCAAAACCAACAAAACAAACTTATACATTGACTCTATGAAGATTTAATCATGTCAATCTTTAATTCCTTAGTGGCCTTGTCATTGATCTATTGTTTGCTCCAAAACTACATCTTTTTCGACGTCCTTAAATAAATCTAGAAAAATGCGACACCAATACCGAATCGAGCACTCGAACCTTGGTGGGCAAGTTCTGCATTGGTGTATGCTTATATTATCGTTATCACCATTCTGCCCCTTCTTTTCGTCTTTTCTAAGCCTGACCAAATATTCATTTCTATTATCATTGATAGAAGTTATGTCCAATTTTCGCATGCAAGATTTTACTTGGCTATACGATATTTGAGTGTGTTTATGTCGATTGATTAGATAAAAATCACAACCTTGATGCTTTCAAGCCACTTGTTGTTGTCGAATTCAAACGGGTCTGAGTGTGGAAAACCATTTGATGATCTTCCATGAGTGCTGAGTGTGGCCATGGTGATAATAAATCCCGGGAACAATTCACTCTCTTTGGATATGGATAATTTTTCTTTCTCGTTGTGCTCACAACCTCGGTGAACATCCTAAATCTGAGCACCTTTCATTAGTTACATGTGCAAATCAACATGATGTTTTCCGCTCATTGTTCAATTTCTCCGCTTTATTTTTCCTCTGTCTGCTCCTTCTTTCACTAACTTGTTTCCCCGGCCAGCAGCCTTCAGCCCCAAAGGCCTCCGGCTACGCGCGGAGCGGACGGACCCTGAACTCTGAAGGTGCGCGAGCGGCTCCTGCGGCGGGGCGACGGCGTCGGACAACCTCCTGACAGTGGATGGTCGTGCGGCGACGGCGAGGGTTCCCGTAGAGGCGACAGCGTCGGACGGCCTCCCGACGGCGGACGGTCGCGCGGCAACGGCGAGGACTCCTGCGGCGGCCACGGATGGCCGCGCGGTGGTGGTGAAGGCCTCCCGCGACGGCGACGGTGTCGGACGGCCTCGAGATGGCGGATGGTCGCATGGCGACGGCGAGGACTACCGCGGCGGCAATGGACGGCCGCGAGGCGGTGTTTGAGGGCTTCCGTAGTTGCCGCGGATGTCTGCGCGCCGACCGCGAAGGGGTGGCGGTGGATGGAATAATATTTCTCATATTATTTGTTTTTATTTTTCTATTTATTATTCAGATTTAGTCTAGATTCATTAGATTAATATGGATTATTAGATTAGATGTCTAGATTCATTAGATTAATATGGATCATTAGATCTTGATAAAATCTGACGGCGTATATTTATCTCGTTTTTTGGATTAATAGAATAATACAGATCGTTAGATCTTCATAAAATCCGATGGTATATATTTTTTCCTTTTTTATTAACGAACCGTTAGATCTTCATCAAATCCGACGGTATATATTCTTCTCTTTTTTGGATTAACGTGAGAATTTCTTGGTCCTCTCGGCGAACGTGGTGGCTCCTTTTAACACTATTGTACTAATATAACTAGCAAGGTGGCCCGCGTAAACAACACGGGTAGCTAGATTTTTTATACTAACAACTTGGTGGGTTTTTACATGATAATATATTTATCTAAATGTATTGATATTATTTTTCTATGTTGTTCGAAATTTTTTTTATCATCATGCTATATGGCACAGAACATGAATCCATGATAAAATAAAGCACCTTATATACAATATAGTTTTTAGTATTTATTCAAGTACTATAATTTTGTATTGTCTTATATATAAATTTACGTTACGGAGTTTCATATATGGTGATAAATTATTTTTTATGTATTCTCGAAATTGTAGAATTAAAAGTTGGGCAAATACTTTGTAAGATGTAAATTTTACCTTTTGATATATTTGTTAATTGGACAATTAGAGACCACGAACACGTAGAGCTTGTTAAATACACTCCGTTTCGAGTCTATTTACATCTTACAAAGTAAATTTTACCTTTGTAAGATGTAAATTTTACCTTTTGAATACACTCCGTTACAAACACGTAGAGGAACACGTAGAGCTTGTTTGGAGTTTAAATAATAGAATTACATTTATCCCAAGCGTAAAAAATTATCAACACAATAATCGAGTCTAATTTAGACAATGAGTTCTCGTGTTTTTTTTGTCTATTTATTAAGGGTTAATTGGATATATGCATTTGCAACTTGACGGCTTGGAATATATGCCATTACAATTCGTCTATTTGGAAGCATGCCATTACAATACACCAAAAGTTCAAACCATGCCATATTCTGCTGTTGACGTAAAATCAGCACCTTACGCCAAACACACAGCAAGCTGAACTAGCTAGCTTCACACGTAGCCTGAGCGTTTGAATCCAAAGGCGTGCCAGTCAATTTTTCCCTGAAAACTTTGACAAAAGAAGAAAATATTTAGATAAAAACGTGGAACGTGCCAGATGATACCAGACAGTTCCATATCTACGGCTACAAAGTCAATTTTGAATGACATATAGCTATGAGCAAGCTATCTGTCGACAATCAAAGCATCATTCGGTAATCGGTAAAGCATATAAGGAATACGTTGCCGAACACGTGACGTCAGCATGACGAGAGATCGGTATTTTCTTAAGTAATCATTGCAGCACATAACCATAACCGACCAACAAGAACAGAGCATGATAAAATAAATAGGAAGCGAAAAGTATAATCATAATTTTATAAATAAACAAGAATGCATAGGTTAAAAGCACTAGTCTACCGCATGTCTAGATACTTTCAAACCCGTCAAGCATAAAAACAAACAAGTTAATCCACCGCATGATACAACTTGTTTGAAATCACACCACCAACCAAGAATAGATCAATCTACCGCATGATATACTCTAAACATGGAAGGCTAGAAGCACTCATTGTTTAAAACAAAACCATGAGCACGTTTCACTCGTGAAAAGACCGCCGAATACGGCTATACAGCCGAATCGGGTTCCATGAAGAAGGAACAAACTTTGTCAATGATGATACATCTATCAGATCGAATCGAATTATAATCCACCGGACCGCATGATACCCGGTTCTGTCAAAATCTATACAAGACCGACAAGTTTGAACCCGCAACACGTGACAATCTAGATTGACTCGAATTCGGCTATGGAGAAACCATGAATCGCTTGTCATATCATAAGCTAGAGCCGAATCTAATCAATCTAAATTGGGCAAAGGAGTGTTGATTGAATTAAACATAAAAGTAAAACTCAAAGCAACACAGGATAACTTAAAGAATCTATTAGACATTGCCAAATCTAATAGAGCCGGTAACTTGCCTCAAGCTAAATCTTAGCCTACCGCATGACTCATGATTTAACAAGAAAGCCTACTTGAACCAAGCTTAAATCCACCGCATGATACTAAGCATGATACAAGGTTGCCGATACTTACGGAGGTCGACGGATCGATGACTCCTCTCGAAGAACTCGACGACTCGACTAAAGGACTCGATGTTGGCACGGGGCCGGTTTGTTGTATGATTGATTCGATCCCTTTTACAGCTGCCATGGGTTTATATTTATACCCAGGTCTTGATACAACTCCCAGTCGGACACGACTGCAATACTTATATATTAGAGATCCAATCCGCATATTTACAGGGCCGAATGAAATTTGCATCTAGTAATCTTTCAATCTCCTTTTTCACATCGGCCAACACTTCTTCCTTGTACATTTTTCGGGGTTTATCTGTGGACCAGTCCCTTTGTCGAACGACGATGGGTTCCCGACCGCAGAACGTCTTTGCCGAATGCTTTGAAGAAAACCTTCCTTTGCCGAATGATACCTTCTCGACGACTCCGGCCCACATGTCAGCCTCTTCCTGGTGCCAATTTTTGGTGTTAACACATGCCCCTTCAATTTCGGGATAAAAGATAATTTTATCTCGGAATTGACCAGAAATACTCAACGTCTCTAGGTTAAATCCGCTCAACACCCATTTTTCCTCTTTTTAAATCTTTGGAGTTTCTGTCCAGATCCAAACCCTAGCTCATCGGCTTCTTCAAGCTCCAATCTTCAAATGGCGGACCAAGATCAAGCCCTCCGAGTAAATTTCATTCCCCCAAGTTCATTCGGCATTACCCTTTTTCTGAATTGCATCTTAAATTTTCTTCTCGCCTCCTTCTGTTCTTGATAGGCCCTAGCTGCCGAAATCCTCATCCCTGTTGAGATAATAATATTCACTTGTTGATTCTGATTCTGTCATTTTGCAGGACATAGCACCTGCCCACTGTGCACCCACATAAGCATAAAGGCTCCTCCAAGCAAACAGGAGTGAAAACAGGAGTTGGATATAAGAAATATATCCAGAATTATATGTCTGATGGTCCTCTGACAGATGTTGAATATAGAGCCTTTCTGAACATGTGGCTATGTAGGTTTATCTTCTGTGGTAAAGCTAATAAGCCAACCTTGAACCATATCGTGATGGCTGAAGATCTGGCTGCTGGCACACTTTTTCCCCCTCGGGAAGTATTTTCTGGGAAGTGTCTACCATATGCTCCATCAAACCACTCATCTGATGCATACCAGCAAGAAAATCCCCTGTGTTAATGGTCCCTGGTGGTTTGTTCAGATGTGGTTACAGTTGTATATGCACCAGATTGTCACCATTGATCTCAACAATCGGCACTTCCCTTCAATTAACTACAAGGAAGGAGAAACTCAACACACCAAAGGCTGTCAAACCTATGGAGAAGCTGCCTCTACTGTGTCTGTCAACAAGAACATTGGTGAAATGTTCGAGCTCTTCTCCAGAGGTTTTGCTTACCCTCTTTGGTTCCCTTATCTGGACAATGATAATCTTACCCTTCCTTGTGAGTTCAGCTTTGACACTGGATGTGTAGATGTACAATCCACAGCAATTTTTAATGCTTTCATCCAGCCTTGCATTTTGCCAGCAGAATTTTGTGGAGGGAGGCTGGTTCAGAGCACTTTTGAATATTATCAGCCAAACATGATGGCCAGGCAATTAGGCTGTGCTCAAGTGCCCCCAAGATTGTTCCTTCATGAATTCCTCAAACCTAGGGAGATCATCAAGGATTCCATAGAAACAAGAAGGATCTTTGATTATAAATGCTGCACCACCATTTATGCACCTGAGCCTTTTATGCCAATAACATCTGTTCATCCTTCTTTAACCTTCTGGTGGCAAGAATTTCATGATCACATTTTCAACATGCCAATTCATCCCTTCTGTGTCGAATTAATGCCTGACTACCGACCAATTTCAGAGGTAATATGCTCTCCCCTCATCTGTTTTAATAACATTCCTCCTATTGATTGTGACCTTGTCATTTTGCAGGACATAGTACCTGCCCCTCTTGCTAGGACGATCCCGTATAAAATTGCAGGTCCAATATCTGCTTTGGGGCATCAATCTCCCACCTTGGCTCAGCTGATGTCTAGGCAGGCCATTCTAGACCCAATTCTCACTAGGCCATCCTCTGTCAAAAGAAAGACCCCTTCTCTACTTGCTTCCTCAACTGCAAAAAAGAAGAGAACAAGCAGCAGAAAAACTATCCAGGTCATAATCTTTCCCCCTCGAGTATAATGCTATTTTCATCCTGCTCATTTCTATCTTTTTACTATTTCAGGCCAAGACACAGCAATTAACAACCATCACAGACTCTACCGATGCTTCATTAACTGGTATAAATTTTACCATCTTATCCATTCTTTTTCATCGGCACTCATCCTTTTTTTAGTCACAGAGCAAACCTCAATGGATCAAATCTTGGAGAGCCCCTCTCTTCATCATGACTCATCTTCAGCTTTACCAACTCTTCCTCAACAAGAAGCTTCACCTTCACCAAGAAACTCTCCAATTTCTCCTCAGCATGACACACAAAACCCTTCCATCGAGCCTGAGAAGCCTCCTTCTCCTATTCAGGAAATCAGAAACGAGGTAAGCATAGCCATCCATTCTTTTCTTTTTCTTCCCAATAAATTATTATTAATTCATCAAGAATTTTTCTTTCAGGAGAAATCTGCTTCATCATCCAATTATTCCTTTGCTTTGGATGATTTAATCACTGAGCAAGGAGAAGAAACATCTTCTGGTCAAGCTCTATCAAAGGAAAACCAAGCAAAGTTGAAAGATATCTTTTCTTTGCTGCACAAAGGCATTCAAGATCAAGTCAAGGATGCTGATCTTTTAAGGGATGTGCTTGAATCTATCGATCAAGATCTCCCTGCCGATATCAAAGCTTCTTTGGAACCAGTCTCCCAATTGGACAATCATTTTGCTGCAGTGAAACAGGCTCTGAAAAAACCAATCTTCTCATCCAGCTTTGGAACAAAGGAGAGCCACAGCCAAACAATCTGTGAAAGATTTGCATTCTCAAGCCCAGAGCACCAAAGAACT
>OAMR01000918.1:63041-73185 GCA_900205405.1 Echinochloa crus-galli
ATTAACGGAATATTATAGACCGTTAGATCTTCATAAAATCCGAAGGCATATATTCTTCTCTTTTTTGGATTAACGTGGGAATTTTTTGTCCTCTCGGTGAACGTGGTGGCTCCTTTTAACTCTATTGTATTAATTGTATTAATATAATAGATAGATAGCTTCTGAAATCACTTTTGACCTCAAGTTCTATTGATCATTGTATTGATTTGCACAACACATCTGCAATTCCTCACGTCTGTTCTTGTTGTATTGTACATCAGTTCGTTTCCTCCTGATGAAGAAAACCTTTCTACACTGCCTAAAACACAAGGCAAAGCCCGGCCAGTAGCAGCAGCACCGCAGAATTCTAGCTATCTTTTTCCAAAGGGATCCCTTTTCCAAATCCAAAACCTCCAACCAACACGGCTACAATTCATACGTGCAAACCAATGGATTGATCACTCCAATTCCTTTGTTTTCTGGGCTTCCTGTAGCTGAAAGTGTCAGTGGGCAATTCAGTCTGCTCGCCGCCGGTGAACTAGTGGAAGAGGTTGCCGAGGGGCAGCCCGAAGTTCTGGTACACCCTGATCTCCCCGCCCCGGCTCGCCGTCACCACCACCATCCCCCACGCGTTGCCGCCCTCCGCGCCGCCGTTCCACCGCGCCGACGCCGCCGACGACGACTCCCGGCGGGACAGCTCCGGCAGCAGCTGCGCCGCCCCGGGGTACCCCATCGGCCCCGACTTGTGCCGCCGCGGTACGCCACCGCCGACATCGCCGTCGCCGCCCTGCTTCTTGGGCGTCGTGGTGGCGCCGCCCTTGCCGCCGACGCCGCCGCCCCGGAAGGACGGCGAGCCGGGCCACGGCACGGCGACGGAGACGTCCCTGCAGAAGAAGTACTCGTAGGAGCGGCTGGTGAGCCACGTCTTGGCCCTGACGCCGATGCCGCCGCCGGCGGTCCCCGGCGCCGCCAACCCTCCGCCGCCGCCGCCCGGGACGCGGCGCCAGACGTAGACGTTGGAGTCCTCGCTGGCGCAGACGACGTAGCGGCCGTCGGCGGTGTAGGAGGCGGAGATCTGGCTGCTGGTGTTCTTGAAGCCTGGCAGGAAGAAACACGGGTTCCCTTTGGATTGTGGGGAGCTTGGGCATGGCGCTCATGGTGCGGCGAAAGGGGAAGGCGGGTCGCGCGCTTGGCCGCCGGTGGCGCGTACCTTTGAACTTCTGGAGCACCGTGATGCCGTTGAACACCCGGATCTGCGAGTCCGCCGACGTCACCAGGATCTCCGACGGGTTCCCCGGCGCGAACTGGAATCCGGTGATCTTTTTCGCGTGCGACCGGCGCTTCTTGGATATGCTCATGTCGATTTGCGCCTCCTGGTTCAGCTTGCAATCTGACAGGGAAATGTTTATCAGAGCACAACACTGGATATGAATGAGGAATGAACTGAATTGGGTTGTGCTTGTGTACCTGTCGTCTTGTAGAACCGGCAGCACCCCTTGTGCGACCCGATAATGGCAGCCTTGAAAAAAGCGGGTAACCATCAGGTATCATATCAGTGACTAGGCCACTCGATCGAATTTGACATGAAGTTTTTGAAACTTGCAATGGCAATGGCGACGCATCACCTGGCCGTCCGGCGTGTAGCACCCCGCGGTGACCATGTCGTTGAGGTCACTCCAGTCGACGACCTGCCGGTCCGGCACGCTCCATATGCGCACCTTGCAGTCCAGCGACCCGCTGATGAAGTAGCCGTCGTCCACCGGGTTGAACTGCACGCACGTCACTGCGCTCACGCCGCGCACCGATCGATATATATACAGTTAATTGCTATATATAATATATATACATATATACAAATATAGCAACTTCACAAGGTGTGGTAGGAATTATAGGTGCCATTGGAAAGCAGGTAATGTGTCTCACCGTAATCGTTGTGCGGGAACATCTTGAGGCACGTCTTGGTGTCCATGTCCCAGAGCCGCACCGTCTTGTCCATGGACGACGACAGCAGCTGCTGCAAACAACAATGGCGCGCGGCGGCGACGCTCGATCAGCAAGCTAGCAACTGCGGCAACAATGGCAAGCAAGGCGTGGAAATTAATTAACCTGGGACTTTGACCACGAGAGGTCGAGCACGTCATCCTGGTGGCCCTCGAATGCGCACGCCGGCTTCTCGGCGAGCGCGAACGCGGACTCCGGCACGACGACGTGCTCCGGCAGCACGTCCTTGCTGCTCCTCCCCCTCCTCATCCTCCTCGACAGCTGCGCCGCCAGCCCCGGCGCGGAGGCAGCCGCCGGCGGCGGGTGCGGCGGCAGGGAGGACGCCGACGAGGCCTCCGGCGCTGCCACGGCGGAGGAGGCGGCGCCCACGACTTCCCAGACGCGCACGACGCGGTCCTCGCCGCCGCTGGCGAGGAAGCGGCCGTCGGGGCTGAACTTGATGCTCCAGATGGAGCCCTCGTGCGCGCGCACCTCCTGCCGCATGTACAGCCCGGTGAGCTCCCGGCTGGACTTGCCGTAGTGGTGCACCTTGAGCCGCTCGGGCCCCGTCGGCGCCGGCGACGACGACACGGCGGCGTGCGCCGACGCCGACTTCGACATGGCCGCCGCCGCTGCTGGAGCCGACCTGCTGCCGCCGCCGCCGCTGCCGCCCTTGTCCTTCTCGTTCCTGAGCCCGGCGGCCGTGGCAACGAGCTTGATGTTCTTGAGCCAGCGCGTCCTCTTCTTCTCCGGCGGCTTCTGCTCGCCGGACTTGGCTGCTGCGCCGCCCTTGGCCGCCGGCACCGGCTGGCTCTGGCTGCGCCGCATAAACTGCTTCACGAACGGCGTGGCGCCGATGACCCGCTCCAGCTCGTCCATGCTCAGCGGCACGCTGCGCTGGCTGTTCACCGAGAACCCCTTGCCGGTGCCGGCGGCGGCGCTCCTGGATGGACACGGGCTCCGCCGCCATCCACGTGCCGTAGTCATATCTCGACGTGTCTTCCTCCTCCTCCTCCCCGTCCAGGTCCAGCTCAGCCTGCTCCTCCTCCTCAAGGAGGCGTTGTTCCCCATCACCATCACCGTCTCCGACAGCGGTGGCGAAGGAGAAGCGAACGCCGTCGCCGTCGCCGTCGTCGTCGGAGGGGAACTCGGCCATGGCGTCGTCCATGCCGGAAGAGGGCTGCTCGTCGTCGGGGCACTGGAAGAAAGGCTCGTGGCCACGGCCACCACCACGCTGCGCTTCGTCTTCCTCCGCGTCGGCGTCGTCGGCTGGCTGGCTTCCGACGACGACCGTGCCATGGCCGTGTTCCTTGTCGCCATGGCTGGTGGTGGTGGCGACGCCGGCAACGACGACCTCCCCGCCGTTGTCATGGCTCATGGTTGGTGACGGCGGCTCTTGCATGGTGGTGGCGAAAGCGAAACGGGTGGGCGACCGGTGAGCTCACGGGAGCCCGGCCCGACCCTTGCTCTCATGTTTACTATACTTAGATGGATGCCTTGTAAGGCTAGCTGCGGTGTTTCTTTCCAATGGACACTGAAGGCTGCTTCGTGATTGGCTTTGTTAAAGAAAAATAGTAGTGTTTTCACCAAAGATTAGGGGCAAGATTGGTTCTCTTATTTTCATTCAGAGAGATAAATACAACTGAATCTCATATTCTCATATCGATCAAATTTCCTCAAACTTCACTCAATCAGATAGAATAGTGTTACACTTAAGCAGATAGTAGGTAGATAGTCGGCGCAAAAATATTCTTCTCTGCGGGCTTTGGAATGCAGATTATGACTTCTATTATAATGTAGCTGAACCTTTTTATTCTTGATAAACAGCATTAAATTCAAGAAGTGTCTTTCCAAAATTGTAACTTGATTAATGAAATGTCCTTTGATTGTGAAGCTCATATAGTATAGTTGATGGTTTCAATGGTTTCAGCATGAAGAAGACCAATATTGGCGTATGATCAGAGTAGATTATTGTAGTTTGCCGTTGCCAGGATTCCTAGTTAAAGAAAATACCGATGGTTGCCATCAACATCCATTTGCCGTTAAATTACTCAATGAATCTGATCACCAAGCTGCTACTCAATGGTCACACATATAGTCGGGTTTTTTTTTTTGGTAAGGCATGCATGATCTGAGAATCCTTCTGATCACAAATAGTTGAATACAACGTGTCTTCTTAACTATGATCCAGCACAACCTATGTTTGTTTGCATAGTCTTTTGAATTCATCTATTAATTCTTTCACACAAAAATAGGAGAATCATTCTGCAGACGGACGATGAGGATCAAGTCTTTAGACTTCAGTTCAAATTCAACGCTGAACTTGAAAGCAGTCATCCATAATAAGTGAGATATATATTGCCTTTGATGACTAAGTTAAATGCAAAATATCTTTGGAGAAAAACCAAAGTTAATGTGAACTCTCTTCCAGAAGAGAAAACAATATTAATGTGAAATCTGTTCCAGAAGAGAAAACAAAGTTACTCTGAACTCTCGTCCATTAGCTTGCCATTAAACATTATTTTGACATTACGTACAATCAACACGCCGAGAAGTCCAAACAGTGCAGAAGGAATAAATAGACATAAACTTGAACTGCTAAAAAGATTACAGACATGGTATAAACACGAATCTCATAAAGAGTTCTCATATGACCGGGGATCTTCCACTACATATATCTTTATTAATATTTACAGAACCAATCCATATATATAACCAACTAATGAATAAATCGAAGCCCACAATACACAAAAATCCTGCATGACCTGAACATCCATCGAATGGATGAATACATTAGTTGGTACACTAGCATCTCTCTAGCTAACTCTAAACTAAAGAACCAAACCAAAAGAAACCTATGTAGTGGCCTTCAATTAACAAATTGATTGATCGAGGGGATGTCACAATCCTGTTGATATGTATGTACATACACCCATGAACTCGTCGTCCTTTGGCGGCGCTGGCACCGGATCAGCCATTGCTCTCAGGGTCTCTTCCTCCTTCTGCTTCCTGAGCTTCACAACCTTCCTGTGGCGATTGGAGTGCTGGCCACTTCGGAAGCTGGGAGCAGTTGATGGCCGGTACTCCGGCAGCAACTTGTTCGCCGCGTAGCGGATGCCGCAAGCGTTGCAGAGAGTGCCCGGCCCGTCCGGGCCTGCGCGCCACTGCGGCGTGTCCGGGGAGTGGCAATGGCTGCACACCCTCTGGGTCTGCCTGTTCCTCTGGCGTGGCACGGGGCGGCGGCGGCGGATACCACCATTGTTGCAGCTGTTCTTGGCATCACCATTCCCATTTCTGTTGTCAACGGGATTCCCATTATTGTTGTCACCGGGATATTCCGGAGCAGTTTCCGGCACGGCGTGGAGCGGGAAATCCAGCGACCAAGGACGCTTGTGGCACATGAACGGTGAGCGCCGCCGCCTCCACCGCACAACCCAGGCCAGGGGTTGCCTGAAAGGCGACGGTGACTGGCCCTCCGATGTCGTCGACGACAGGCAGCCAGAAGACGCTGGCGATGGCCTGGCCGGTAGCGGGGCGTGCACCCGCAACGGCGGCGCCGGCGTGTTGTTTGAGAAAATGCCGCCCATGAACGCGCCGTGCGCGTGAACACCACCCGCTGACATGGGCGCCGCCAACGGCGGCGCGTCGTTGGAGGCGGCGCCGAACGCGTGGAGACCACCACTGGCCGGCATGAGGGCCGGCAACGGCGGCGCGTCGTTGGGGACAACGCCGTCGAACGCGCGACACGCGTACGGGCGAAGCGCGTCCGCGAACATGGGCAGCGCCGCCAGCGGCGGCGCGTCATTGGAAAGAACGCCGCCAAACGCGCCGCACGTGTGAACGCCGCCCGCTGGCATAGTCGCAGTCCGGGAGGTCGTCGGGGACATCGCCGAGGGAGAGGTGGGATTGCGTGCGCATGCGGGGCGGCGCGGCGGCGGAGCAAGCCAAGAACGAAGCAGCTACCGAACCGAACCTCCCCTCCCTTCTCCGCCTTCTCAAACAGAGCCCCGTATGTCTAGGGTTCGCATCGGCGGCCAAGATATCCGGAGGAGAGAGAGAAGGGAGCGAAGGGAGCGGGGGAAGAGGGAGGGGAACGGGGTTTCGGTTTGAGGGGAGAGAGAGAGAGATTAGGGATTTCCGGAGAAGCTTCTAGAGGTAATTAATCGTAGGGTAGTGTTAGTCTCTATCTTTTTGTTTTTGTTTCACATTGACATGGGTTTTGTTTGATTCCTGGTTAACAAAGATTCTCGGGGATCACGGGTAAAACCGAAAATCTTCAAACAGAAAGGGATTTTTATTTTAGAAGAAAAATTGAAGCAAATTAAAATTGTGGTAATATTAATGAAATGTGAATCAAACTCTTTGCCTTTATTACCTATTGGTACACACATGTAAAACTGAGAAATCAGATTTCCTAGAGATATCCTAGCTAGGATAGCATTCGTATCTAATTTGTTTTTATTTTTCACATCAACTTGGTTTCAATACCTGGTATGCAAAAATTCTTGGTAGTCACCACTAAAACTGAAAAATTACCTTGGATTTCCAAAAAAAATGAACAAAAGGTTTCAATATGATTGCAAATTTAATTTGACAGTTTAATCTAACGTGTAATAATTCACCTACTAGTACCCAAGGATAAACCTGAGAAATTGTATTCCATAGCGATTACTCTACGCAGGAAGTCTGAAGCTAGCTCATCCTGTCCGGCTAGCCCTGACTGTTTTTTTTTTTTTGGAATAGGGCTTTTGCCCTGACTTTTGGATGGTTACAATCCACAGTTCATTGCCTAGCTGTGTCCTTTGCGTGGAGAGTTTTTTTTTTGGAGGAAAGTGGAGAGTCAATTTTCCAGTCCACACACATTTTACATCCTTTGGAATTACAGATGATTTTAGCTGATGGGGTGTGTCATTGTTGTTTTCTTCTCCGGTCAAGCAGCAGATGTTTGATGGCCGTGCCAAACTTAGTCCAGTCTCAGCGCACAGTTTCACTATACGGTTAGATAGACCGGAAACTAGATAACTGAGACAAAAGAGTTTCATGGTGATAAAACTCATCTCACATACCGTGAAACTTTTCGTTCTCTCTTATATGTCATATCAAGATATTTAATGCCATAAAACTCCACAGAGGCGGGCTTTAGGCTTCTTTGCATACGTACATATTAGCCCCCTTCAAGTCATAAATATTCGGAGGGATGGAGGAAGAAATTTCGTTCATTTTCTACTTCAGTCCATATATGTGGACTTGGAGGAATTTTGGTTTATCCAAACATGGTGAATGGAGGTTCTAGGGGCAGGTCGGCTTGGCAATGGTGGTGGCATGTGTGAGCAGAGAGGGCAATGTGCCTGATGGGAAGGGTCAATACGTGGTTGCTATTTTGTTATGATGTACTACAATAAATTAAAGGGTCATACTAGCGTCCAGACGTCCGACCAGAACTAAAAAATCAGACGGTGACGTGGCACAACCACAGCCAAGTATTTCTCTCCAACGGTACTGTAGCACCCAAAAAATCCCGCCGCAACATGACATGATGTTGCATGTAACATGTAAATTTTTTTTCAACATCTAAAAATAGCGTATGCAACATCAAACAATAGTATCTGCAATATAAATAGTCATCGTTTGCAATAATAGAAACACGCACTCACACTTGCATCCACGCACGAAGCGGTCAAAAAATCCCAATAAAAAATACAACATCCGATGAAACACTTGCAATATGGATGCGAAACATATGCAACATCTCAGATCTATTTTTACAACATTCACATCAAACAGTTACAACATTCTTCTGAAACATCCGAAACACGTGAAACATGCTCTTGCAACATGGAGCAAAACCCTAGAACATCTCAGATATACTTTTGCAACAGCTGCAACATCCTTCTAAAACATCTGAAACATGATCTTACAACATGGAGCAAAACCATAGAAAAAATAGAACCGGAGGAGGAGGAGGAGGATGATGAACAGGGAGCACCAGCGTGGAGGAGATGGCCGTCACCGCCGCCGCGGAGGATGGCACGCGGCGGTGACGGCATCTGCGGCGCCCGTGGAGGCGGGCGCGGCAGCGGCGACGGCAAAGCGGAGACGAGGGAGGGAGGTGGGCCTCGACCCGGAGGAGCTCGACGCGATAGAGGAGCTCTATGCGGAGGAGGGACGACGGCAGAGGAGCTCGCGGAGGAGCACGCGGAGGAGGGCGGCGACGCGGAGGAGGGGCCATGACACGGAGGAGGGGCAGCGGCGGAGGAGGAGAGGCGGCGGCGACGCGGAGGTCCGGCTGCGGCAGGGACACGGAGGAGCACGGAGTCGGTGGCGTCGTGCAGAGGAGTGCGGAGGAGCAGGGTGGAGCAGCGTTGTCACGTGGAGCTCGTGGGGCGGCGGCGCCGGCGACGCCAGGAGGAACGGCCATGGGGCGGCGCAGCGGCGCCTGCGGCAGCTGACCACCGCTCGCCTCGCGAAAATGGAGCTTGTGTGGCTAGAAAAAGATAAGGATGGTTGGGGCCCACCATGTGCTGGACGTAGCGTTGGTTGCTTTTATTACAGAGCGAGCAGGCACGCGAAGCCGAGTGTGGAAGCGTCCGAATTTTTCTACTTCATCGCGGACGTGAGGATAGGAGCATTACCGTAACTAAAACTACGCATAAAAAAGGGACATCATTGGTGGTATATTAATACACAAAACAATCTTTGTTAACAGCAATTGTTTACTACTCATATTCTTTTTAGATACTTCATCTGTAGAGAAGATTCCTTGTCCTTACAGCATATTCACTATTTTTCATGGCTAAACCGCGTCTTTTACTGATGCAATAGTATTATAGTAGCGCTAGCAAGAAAGAACTAGTACTTTAAGTTAAGTTGTTTTCTTTAAATCCAGCATCATCAGCTTATTAGCAAGCATAGAAATACTTTTCAATTTGATAGTACCGTACCTTTCACTGATATATGGAGCTCAAGAATCATTCAATCACATTGAACTAACAATAAATTCTGAATTCAAAAACACACCAAATGAATTTGCATTGTCGGATTAAGAGCAGCATCCACGTAAGCAGATAAGAATTGCTTTGACAAAGAATATCTTAACAACATAAATAAAGTTAGTAACCTTAGAATTCATAGATTAATTTCAGCTATATGCCTATATATACCAAAATATTGTTAAAGTATATTTAATTTTCTTAGTATTGCAAGGAAATAGCACTAGCTTAACAAGAAACATACCCTTATAATTAGGTGTAGCTCTGGGTATCTCGTGAGTATCGTAAAATACAACCTTATTAGAATGTTCTAATATAAAAAAATGGTTAGAGACTTTTAGATCACTACATCAAAAAATGTGTCAATAAACACGGTTAAGGAAAAAGTCCAAATCACTATCCCAGGTATGGTTAGAGCACATGTAACCTCCTAATCTTTTTTGAGAAACAACCTCCTAAATTATTACTTCGTTCGATTTACTTGCTGAATTATGTCACTTGATTCAATTTACCTCTTACCAACATTTTTGTTCCTCCCCGTACACATGAGCTGGTTGGAGACTGGAGCACTGACGCGTGATGACTTTATTTGAGATTGATGTGGTTTCAGTTTGGATTTCAGCCGACTGGCATAGCAACCGCAGCTGGGTTCAGTTTGGATTTCAGCCCACTGGCGTGGCATGCAAGTATGGGATTTCGGCCCGTTAGAAGCAAAGACTTTGCAGCCTTGTTGGTCATAGTCGTCCTTCCACCAGCATGCAATGTGGGCCCCAACTAGAAGTGTGGTTATCGTCAACCGGGTCTGTTATCGGGATTTCTATATGGCTTCCGGAAGTTTATTGGAGTTGTTAGCTTCCAGTGTTTGAGATTCGTACGGTCAACATGGGCCGCACGATCTCCATCGTCTTCATCCTGACGGGCGGATGCTCGAACGCCGCCGGCGCCGACGGGACGACGAGGCCGGAGGAGCCGTAGCCGGGCGGAGGGGTGGGAAGCGGGCGGGAGCGGGTCGGCGGCGAGGGTGCCGCCGGCCGCGGGCGGTGGTCGAGGCGGCGGTGTTAGGGTTTCGGGTTTCTGGGGCTGGGGGTGGGGAGGAGGTCTCCAATGGCTGCCGGACCTAGAGAAGAAAGAGGGCGGTGGAAGGGCTCGACCGGCGGTGGGCTGCGGTGTGCGGGCGGGTGGCAAGGCAGCTCTCG
>OAMR01000918.1:74132-110532 GCA_900205405.1 Echinochloa crus-galli
GTGGGGCGGCGAGGGCCGCTGATGGACCGCCGTGGGCCTCTAAGCCTGCGCTCCTATCTGGCTTCGGTAGGCCAGATAGAGTCCCCGTCTGTTACGGCCTCAGCTCCCCGCCAAATCGCGACGCCCGTCGAATCCGGCGCCGGCGTTTGAGAGTTTCTACGTCTCATTGGGAGGACGTACGTGGTGATCTGGCACCGGCGTTCTCGGTTGATTGGGAAACCAGGGAAGGTTTGTTTAGCCGGCGATCTGTCTTGCGGAGATACCGGCCTGTTCTTGCAAGTTGTTGCTTCCCTGGGATGAGTGATTACCAGCGGCCAGAATGTCCTTGTGAACCATGGCCGTCGACCAGGAGTATATGGATTGGGATGGGTACTGATTGTTGCGTTATCACACCCATGAAATTGACCGAGAATATATATGATGTCAAATACTACGAAACGATGTCAAGGGAAATAAGGTGGCCGGATTGATGATCATGTTTGCTTTGGATTTGACATGCCATCTGATTCATAGATGCTCTCAGCCAGCCTCCAAGGTTTCCGGCCTCTCTGTCGCCCGTCCCCGTCTCCGAATCGTGTGGAAATCAACATCAGCGCTTCCTTCGGTTTGGCCTGCAACTGAAGTAAGGCCGTAACGGAAACGCGTCGTACCAGAAATCCGCGTATCCGTGTTGGCATCAAGTTTGCTGCGTGGATAGTAGAGGCTTAAATCTTAATTATTAATTAAACACGGTAAGGTAAGGTTGCAACCGACTTGCAGCAAGCAAACACGCCGCGGCAGTACGTACCACTTCGATCGTCACCTCTCGATCATGGCGGCGTCGGGGGCTCAGCAGAACTTCAACCAGCTGAGGTCGCAGGCCGAGGAGATCCTGCGTTACAAGCTATCCAAGGGGACGGTGCTGACGCAGGTGGGCATCTGCGTGTGCCTGGGCGTCTTCTTCGCGGTGTGGGGCGCCCTGCTCGCCCCCGGCCAGGCCATGGCGTGGCGGGTCACGTCGTGGGTCCTCGCCGGCGGGGTCCCTGTGGCCGCTGTCGCCTTCTTCTTCCTCGACGCGTATCAGCGCAGGAGGCTGCGCCGGATCCTGGTGCTCATGCAGTTGGCATTGGACTTGGACTTTTGACGGTCAGCTGCGTTGATCGACGACTGCTTTGTCGGCGTTGGCGACGCGCGGCGGCGGGCTGGGGAAAACAACGGTGCTGCTCCGCCGCCGCTGCTGCCGTGACTTGTCCGGCCGGCCAACAACGTCTGACATGCAGTGATGGCAGCCTCGATCTTTTATGCTTGTGCCGACTGATGCATTCGCTATGTTAGTCTCCTTAGTTGTAATTGTCACAAGCTTTTTTTTGAGAAATTAGTTGTAACAAGCTAAAACAGGGGCACTGCTGTGCGTTTATAGCTTTCATTTATTCGTATCTAGTACCGCTTGTACAGTTGTAGGACTTGGTACCATGCATTTTGTTTCTGATTCTGCCACTGCTCTGCATTTTAAAGAGACGACACACCACCTATAGCAAGGGGTGTTTGGTTCAGGTGAGTTATTCGATCGTAAGTTTGTTTGGTTGGATGAATGGAACGGGTTGATCTGTTCTCTCTGTACTACATTATCCGTGTATGACAGAAATTTGTAGGATTATTAACTCATAACGGACCACTATGTCTAATATGGATCAAGCCATTAAAACAAACATCCCAATGCAAGCGAGCCTCTAGTTCGATCGGACTGCTTCAAAAATATATTAATTATCAAACCAAACGAAATGTAGATGTTGAGAAGCGACTCTAACAATGTAAAGTGTGGGGCTGATAGTTTGGCTGGCCGATGTGGTTGCACCATTTAAATTTGTAGCAGTAGAACTGGATATGGGTGGTGTTACGGCTGGTTGACGGAGAATGTCACAAATCCTAGGGATGTGGAGTATGAGGAGAAGCCTGAATCGAGAAAAGCTCCTGCCGCGTAGGTGCTTATCCAATGGTTTATGCATGATGGCTGAAGCAGGAGCAATGAAAATAAAAAAAAACAAGCAAAAGTGTTGGTTAGAGGTGAGAAGCGCCGCGATCATTACGGCAATTCAGTCAAGAATAAGCAACATGGAAGTTCTTGTGATTTTTTTTAGACACTATCTAGGCGCCATAACATGACAGGCAAAAACTTCATTGCACACTCTCTCAAACTTCCTCTCTGAAATTATATCTGCTGTGATGAAAACTTTCTCTGCCATGGAGCCAGATTTGGTTTTGACAAGTTTAGCATTTTTTCATGGATACGAACATATATGCTACTCCGTACTGCAATTCCATTTCCAGCAGCCGTCCATTATTAGTTTTAGTTGGAAGAAGTCTACATAGCCCCTCGAAGTATCAAGGTTGGAACACATAACCCTCCAAAGTATAACCCGGGTAACCAGCCCCCTCAACTATACAAACCGGTGCACTTAACCCCCTCTAGCGGTTTTGCTAGGTGGTTTTGCTGATGTGGCAGGCTGAGCTGGACTGGGATGTCCAGTTGGACCCCTGACTTGTGGGGGGCGGCCCTCTCTCTCTCCCCTTCTCTCCTCTCCGCACGGCCCTCCCCCGCTCGAGCTCCCGCAGCGACTCCTCACCGCCGGCCAGCGCGCCGGCCAGGGCCAGCTCCCCGGCGCTAGCCGTCCAGCTTTGAGAGACCATCCGCGCCGGCCGTGGCCGCCTTCTCCCGGTGCTGGGCCTTCCACACACGTGCCTCCGCAGCTGGTGCTCCTCCTTCCTCGCCGCCGCGCCGCCATGGCTGCCGTGGTGGTGCCTCGCGAGCCGGCGAGCGTGCGCAGCCTCGAGCTCCCGCGGTCGCGCCGCCGGCCGGTGCGCCCGCCCCCACGGTCGCCCGCTGCCGCACCGTTGGCCGCCCCCAGTGCACCGCCCGCCGCCGCGCCGTTGGGTGCCTCCCGGTGCGCGCCGCCTCCAAGGTCGCCGCCGCCGCGCCATTGGCCGCCACGCCGCCGCCGCGCCCCCACAGTTGCCCACCGCCGCGCCGTTGGCCTGCCCCGCCGCCGCCCACCGTTGGCCGCCGCGGCCGCCGCAGCTCCAACCACCGGCGTGCGGCCGTGCGCGGGGAGGCGTGTGCGCCGCGGAGGGCCGCTGTGGCGGGGCCGCCGGCCACCGCAGGTGGGAGAGGGAGGGGCGGCGGTAGGTGGAGGGAGCAGGGAGAGAGGGAGGTCGCGCGAGGAGAGAGGGGGAGGGCCGTGTGGAGGGAGGGAGAGAGGAGAGAAGGAGAGAGGAGGGGGCCGGCCCCACAAGTCAGGGTCCAAGTGGATATTCCAGTCCAGCTCAGCCTACCACATCAGCAAAACCACCAAGCAAAACCGCTAGAGGGGGTTAAGTGCACCGGTTTGTATAGTTGAGGGGGCTGGTTATCCGGTTTTATACTTTGGGGGGTTATGTGTTCCAACCTTGATACTTCGGGGGGTACGTAGACTTCTTCCTTATTAGTTTGTCAAAATAAGGATCACACTGATACGTGCTTATGTTAAATTTCCATAGCTGTGAAACACGTGCAGCACCAAAAAAATATAGAAACGGATGCATATAGAAAACAATTTATTTTTCATGACTGATAACATAGCCAGCCGCCAGGGGAAGTGCAAATTCTTCATTTGGCTGCTCCTCCTAAACCGGTTGTGGACTTCAGATCGCCTTCAACAGCGTGGTTGGCCCAACAATTACTTCTGCCCCCTATGTCAACGAAACCTGGAGACGGTGCATCATCTCTTCGTGGAATGCCCTTTCTCTCAATCCTTCTGGGCGCTGGTGGCGCAATGGGCGCGTTGCTCGCGCCTTCTGCCCAGCACATGGGACCTCGTCTTGAGCACTGATAGTTGGTACGAGCGGCTTGCTGGACTGGAGCATGGTGCGTCAAAGGGTGAGCAATCCTTGGTGATCCTCACGCTCTGGCATATCTGGAAAGAAAGAAACAACAGGATCTTCAAACGAGTGGAAAGATCTGCACAAAGAGTCCTTGCTGATCTTCAGGATGAAGTGCAGAACTGGTGTGCTGCCGGAGCTAAAAGTCTTAGCACCACCGTTGCTCATACTCGCTGCGAGTAATCCGCTTTTTATTTTTGGCCCAAGTTTCGGTCTGTAATTTGGGTGACCTGTTGTAATGCACCTCTGGCGCATGAAAAACTCTATTTCTTCTTATTAGTATAAGCCGGCTAAACCGGGTCTTTCAAAAAAAAATAACATAGCCAGGGGCGGGTAAACCCCGCCATCTTTTATTGAAAACAGAATATAGTAACACGAACATACACACCTGAAAAGCCACGACGTGATCGGACGAGATGCCATGAAAGCAAATTAAACACGAGTAGGAGAGAGGTACTGAACCAAGCCCGATCAGCTACGTACACTAGTTTGCCTGGCAATATATTCAGCCAGTTTATTGTTGGGCCATCGTCGTCACAGCCATTTTCCTGACGTTCTCCTCCGAGCTAGCCGGAAGAGAATCTAGTAGCAAATACAGGGATAACCAGGGAAAGGGGGTTCACACTCCTTGGGGCAGCCAACAGAATCTATGACGGGTTCCATGACTTCAACAACCACTGCTACAGAAATCATTTGTAGAAGCGCTCCTATTTTTTTGTTGGGTCGGACGAGAAGCAGCCCCGCCCTTACTAATCATCGTGGCAACTGTAGCATCCGCCCCGCCCCTGAAAATACATCTCCAGGATCAGACCGAGGGGTCACCCGCTCCTGAAAATAGTGTGCATTTCCATACATGGTGTGCCACATCACCTGCAGCTCCAAAACACGATTTTTAGAAGCCGGCAAGTATCACCCGTGGCTAAAAAAGTCCACCCGTAGCTAAAGATCTCAAGCTGACCAGCCTCCTCTCTATCTTAGGGCCCCTTTGGGAGGGCTCCAGCTCCACCAAAAACAGCTCCGGTTGTTGCTTCATTAGTGGAGCATCTTCTTTGGTGGAGCTGGAGCCATTTTAGAAAGGTGTTTGGTAAAACGGCTTCTCTTGTATTTTTTGAATGGAGGAGAAAATTCAATTGTCTAATATGCCCATAGTTTCCTACCTTATTTCCTATCTCTCAATCACACACATACAACATTTCTTAACGCTGCTATGTGCTTAACATTCTAGCGTACTGATCCTCTGTAGTCTTTTCCAACGAATGGGCAAAATCAGGGGAAAAGAAAAGCAAGAAGGAAAAAAAAACTATAAACGGATGACTAACCACGTGTATACGATATATATGTTTGCAACGGCGACGCATAATCACGCATTTTTTTACCCGATAATAATTTGCATTTGCTCCAATCTAGAGAGAGGGCTGGATGCCTGTGGTCTGGCATGCAGGCGAATGAGGCAAGGGAATTGAAGGACCAGCCCCAACGTGCCCAGCAGTTCGTGAGATCGCACACGGAGCCGCGCAGAGCTTGTTTTTTCAGCTCCACGTCTCCAGTATAAAGCGCGCAACAGCTTCACCGGTGCTCCACCTTCGGAGCTGTTTTATGGGATAGCGTTTGGTACGGCTCTAGCCGGAGCTGCCGGCGGAGCCGGAGCTAGAGCGCTCCCAATGCAAAGGGGGCCTTATCCTTTCACTTCATCAGGAGCGGCCACACTTATCCTTTCACCTGCCTCTTCCCTCTCTCTCCCGCTCTCTCTCCCCCTGCATCTCACATATCTCTCTCCCACCGAATCATGCATCCAGGGACACGGCGGCGACAATGGCCTCCCGTGCAGCGACGACGCAAAGCGGCCTGCAGCTATAGATGGCCTCAGCAGCGGCGGCGACGGCTTGGAGGGAACTGGAGTGCAGCGTCCCAGGGCCGACCTTGGGAGCAGCGGCGGCGGCATTAGCCTGGAGGGCGGCGACGCGCAGCGGCCTGCGGCAGGCTTAGGGAGCGGCGGTGGTGGGCTGGAGGGCAGCACAGGCCGTGGCCAGCCTCGGGAGCGGGGACGGCCTGGAGGGGAGCGGCGGCGGCGGCGTCCTGGAGGGCGGCGCGCAGCAGCCCTTGGTCGGCATCTGGAGTGGCAGCGGCGGCGACCTGGAGCCCTGGAGGGCGGCGGCACGCAGCAGCTCACGGTCGGCATCTGGAGCGGCGGCGGCGACGGCGTGCAGCGGCCATGACCAGCATCTGGGGTGGCGGCGGCGGCGGCCTGGAGGGCGGCGTCGGCTTGGAGGGCGGCGACCTGTGGTCGACATCTGGAGCGGCGGTGGCCGGCATCAATTTCTTTTTTTTTGTTTTTTAATTGCTTTCTGGGGCGGGCGACCCCATAGCCCGATCCTGAAAATGGGGGTTTGTAAGTGCGGGTGACCGCCCGCACCGCCCCTACAAACGGATTTGACACATGCCCGCGCCTGCAAAGGCGTTATTACTAGCTGCGAAAAGCGGACAAATGTGTTTTCAACCGCGCCTAGAAATCGTTTTTTGGGGTAGTGAACGGGAGCATCGCCTGCTGGGAGGCCTGGCTTCCCGGACACTGTAGGCTCCGCTTCCGCAAGGAGGCGTCGAGGCTGCGGTGATGCTTCAGCCATCAGCTGGCCCATGGTCAGGACCACCATCAGGATGGCAGCCATCTTGACAGCAGTAGCAGACACCATGGCAGCTTCTAAAGTCGAAGAGCAGAAGTGGGATTCTGGGAAGAATGAGTACTTCTGAGATGAGGTCTGAGAGGTGCCGAACAAGGCTACATGGCCATGCCATTTATGCTTGAGGAGATGGCCAGGTGGATGGACATGCCACGCATGAAGACTACAAAGAAAACAACATAGTGCTCCTGGTTTATAACAGTGGGACCAATGCCGGTTACAGCAAATCTGGGGTGGATTTGGAGGACTTTATAAACTGATTTAGATAGGTTTGGTTAGGTGAGAAACGATGGAGATAGTGCCACTGTTTTTATGTTTGATTTGGTGTCGCACTAAAACTTAGCAGTAGAATTCTTTTCTTTTTGGGAGGAAACAGGGGATCTTGTTACGATAAGGCTATTCTCAATGGTAAGTTTAATTAAGATATTTTCCAAGATCACCATATCATCAGAAGAAAAAAAAACCATGAATGACACAACCCCTACAATGCAAGGTTTTATTTAACTGTTTCCAGCGTTAAAGTAGAATTTAATTTACAAATGATGTGGACACTTTTAATTGGACGAGAGATCGAGAGTGAATTGAAACTCTACATCTTAGCGCATACTCAGAACAATTCATCATATTGGTGAGCTGAGTTTCATCTCCATTAAACTTATTTCTTCTCGATCTCTTTTTATAACTCCCACACGATGTCTCCACATTTTCTTAAGTGGCAAATAATCATTTACGGAGAATGAAACCACCACTCAGAATGGACGGACCTATGAAAATGTAAAATAAGGCTATTGAAGTTTGATGGTATATTTCCTCAAAAAATATTCAGATGATATATTTACCTAACAATGAACTTTTAGACGATCCACAAGGTTGTTAGGATATACTATGAATTAATATAAAGCACGTTGGCAATGTGGTGTGTTCCTCACAGCTTGGACCACTATTTGGTTTTAAAATATACAATATATTAAATTCAATTAATTATTAAATTATGATAGCGATGCTTTATTTCTTCATCGACCACTCAATTAGGCCAAAATAACAAAAATAATGATTGCCAATTTATAGATGGATCAGAATGATGGCTTGACAGGCATTCTGGCAGCCGGTGACTTTAGTGGACTTCAGGGCGTGGCAGCGGTGGTTGCAGCGGTACTCAGGTCGTGTGCAGATTTTTGGTGGCAGTGCAACGGATCTGGTGCATCCTAATGACCTTGGTCGTTCATGATGTGGCTTGCATAGTACACAAAAACCGAACCGGTTACCGGTTCAACTGAAAAAACTGTGAACCAGCGACATCACCAGTTCAACCAAAAAAAAGGAGTTGTCTACTTCGTACTCGAGTGTTCCATGAGCATCTGACACTCGAGTGTCAGGTTGCTCTGAAACACTCGATTCCGAGTGACCAGAGCATCGGGTGTTGTATGGTACTTCAACACCCGATTTTTCCACCATTTGATTTATATCTAATGGTTGAAATTTTTTGACACTACAATATATTATTTAACACAGAAATCAAAGAGAATTCCAGAGAAACATATTAAACACATGAAATTCTCAAATTTAGTAAAACATGATGCCGGATCAGTAATACAACAATCTTCTTCTGTTGCTTGTATACAAACTATACAAATTCAAAAATTACAAAGTAGGATCGGAATTATAGATTAATATTACACATCATACTAAAGATTGTGTGAAAGAAACTAGACAAATACTAGATCATAAACATTTATTTGACAGATGAAAAGCCATACTGAAACCTGATCAACATAAGATAAGATTGTCAGATTTTTCTTTATGTTTTGCATATTACCAGATTAATTTGTGTGGTTAGAAAACCCCCAAATATAAGCAAATGGTAAATATATTTACATAATTTAAAAGATTAATTGCAGATTAGCTAGATACATCACATTATTTTCTATGGGAAACACATAACCAGATTAATTTGGGTAGTCAGTGAAACCCACAAAATGAACAGATTGCTTAGACATTTTAGATTCTTAGAATTTAAAGCAGATTAGTCAGATACAACAATTTTAAAATGGAATACATACTACAGATTGATTAAGATTGTTTGGTAGTTCAACCCAATCTCTAATTTACACTACACAAGTACATGGTTTACATGGAATTAAATAATGTAAATATAGTATAATAGCTGTGTAAATATGATACGAGGACTTTTTATATGAAAAAAGGAACTTGACACAAAATAGTGTGGACAAGTAATTACCTTGCAGCTAAAGGTTGCAGGATAAAAGTAGCAATGATGAGATCATAGTAGCCTGGACAACAAACATAAAGACAATGTATCAGAAGAAAACACGGATAAAAAAAAGGCTGGATAGAAATTTTTTTAGCATATAAATGAACCCCAAAATGCAAAGTTGGGCCTAAAAGGAAAGAAGCCCAACATGGCCCAATTACACGTAGACATATTGTTGAAACAGCCCATGTGAATGAAGTAAAATACCAGCATGAAAATTAACAGCCACCCAAAGCCCATCTGCTGATCCAAAAGGTAGCCCATCATAAAAATAGAAGGAGGACTACGTGTATGACCCAGCCCATTAAAGAGCTTCTTCTTCACCAAGTCTTTATACAGATCTGATATCAAGAGAAGGAAAAGAGAGCACGTGAAGGGGAAGAGGGGAAAAGCACGGCTCTGGCTTGGGAGAAAAGCCAGATGGGGAGCCAAGAAGACACATGGCAAGAGCAAGAAAAAAATCCCATCAGCAAGAACCAACGATCTGCAGCAACTAAGGTCAGAATTAACATACCTTTGTCCCCACAACTCTTCAAACAGATGATTTCTGTTCTTGTTCTGCTAGAAATCATGTAATTTCTGTTCTTGTTCTGCTAGAAATCATGTAATTTCTACATGAACATATTGATCTGGTAGTCAACAGGTATATTTTTCTGCGTGAACATACAGATTGCAGTCTTAGATAATTTTGGCTAGAAATTAAGGTTTCAATTATGATACACATGTGAATTGCACCAAACTGAATAAGCACAATTTTAGAATTCTGGCACAATTACAACTAAAAGCAGATAGTATGTGATAGTATATTTTAGTGTAAATAAAATTTTGCCACATCAAAAGATCTTATCATGCAGTGCAAAGTAAAAGTTATGGCCTTCTGCCACATTAAAAGATCTTCTGCAAATTTTCAGTTTTGTGGATGAATGGTCGCAAAATTGTAGGTGTATAGTCAGAAAGAAAAGGAAGGTGATAACTAACTTATGCAACTGATATTGTGATTGCAGAACATTTTATATCAAAGTGACAATGTATATGCTACAAAACAAATTCAGCCACAGGCATCAGTTGAAGAATCAAACTTATTCAACAGCACAGACATTTTTCTACATGGAGGATATACAGGGCTTTTAATGGAGCAGATAAGGAATTCACAAGAAGAACAAAATGCGGTTCCTTTTCAGGTATATATAAAAAAGACATCAGCTTAGTTTTAAGTTACATCTACAAGGTATATATTTACGCTAAAAATTCCAGAGTAATACCAGATATGTTGGCATGTAAGTTTAAACAAATTCTATGTATATTGTTAATTCTGCAGAGTGGAACAGGACCATACACAACATTGGTTGTTGGAGACTTCAATACAGATGTATGATATAAATAATAGCAAGTTGCTACTTTATATGATTGGTTCAAACATATTCATATAAATTTTTGCAGGAAATGGATCTTGATACAATGATTTCAACATTTGATTGGACACTGGGGAATGATGATGGAAATGAACAACAGATAAATACAATTGGAACAAAGGTATGGACTTATTCATAATTAAGAAGTTAAAAAGTAAGGCAGGAAAAAATTGTGAACTTATCATACTCCATTTTGACTGTAGCAGTTTGGAGAAGCAACACTTGAAAGCATAAATTGCATTAGCCAGTGGAATGAGAGTGACAGAGATAATCGGGTGATTATAATATCAAAAGAAAGATAAATATTGCGTGCTTACAAAATTGAAATGGTCTAATACTTAACTGTTTGTCATCTTCAGATATCAAATGGATCAACCCTTCAAGATTTTGGAGCTGAAGAAAATGACTGCAATTGGAGATTTAATATATTCAGCAACATGATACTAGAAGAGGTGAGAAAAAACCCTAATTAGCTATGTTAATAGCATTAGAAATAAATGGAAGTATACTAACATTAAGAGATACTACAATTGTATAGGATCCAAGGCCACCAGAAAGATTTGCTTCGGACAAAACATCACCTGGAATTAGTACAAGCCCAACAACATCAACGGATAACAACCAGTATTCAAATCAGCCAACAACAGAAAAAAGTTCAGTAGATGAAGCAGCTGGAGAACAAGAAAATGGCAGCCAAGAACTTACTGAGCAAGAAGTTGAAGACTTCATTAGATCTGAGCAGTTGGCAGCATCAGAAGGCAACAATGCAGCATTAAACAGCAAATATACACCCCAGCTCGGCATGGAATTCAAGGACAAGGATGATGCACATCATTTCTTCCTTTTCTATGCATTCATTGCGGGCTTTGAGGTTGTCATAGCACATGTATCTAGAACAACAGATAAAAAGAGAAACAATGAGATTTTCAAGGTTGAAATGAAATGCAAGTGTCATGGAAAACCTCCAAAGAAGAAAACCAAAGGTGAAGATGAAGAAGAAATCGAGGTTGAAACAAACCCAACTGAAAAGGGAGGAAAAAGGAAGACAAATGTGCAGGTGAAGACTAACTGTCCTGTGGTGATGGTAGTCAAGGAAGAGAAGGGTATTTGGAAAATAAGCAGACTAGATTTGGATCACAACCATGAATTGAGGCCAGGGGACAGGGATCAAATGTTTAGTGGACATAAGTACATGACAGATATGGAGAAAGCCATGATAAGAACTTTGAATGACAACAACATACCAACAAGAAAAATGATTGCAATTCTATCCTACTTGAGAGGTGGACTAACTGCTTTGCCTTACAAGAAAAAGGATGTTGCAAACTTCAGGACAAAACTGAATAGAGAAATCACTGGATCTGATATGATGCAGGCTATAAGCTATTTCATGCAAAGAAAGGCAGAAGACCCAAGTTTTTTCTACAAATTTGATGTAGATGACAAACTCAGAGTAAAGAATATGTTCTGGAGAGATGCTTGTTCTCTAAAGTTTTATGCCAAATTCGGAGACTGTGTCAGTTTTGACACAACTTATATGACAAACAAATACAATCTTCCTTTTGCACCTTTCGTTGGTGTTACAGGACATGGACATACCTGCATTTTTTGCTGCGCTTTCCTATGTGATGAGACTACAGAAACATTCCAATGGGTCTTTGAAGCATTTCTTGAGTCAATGGGTGGGAAACATCCTGACACAATTATAACAGACCAAGACAAGGCGATGAAGTCAGCTATAAGCAAAGTATTCCCTAATACAAAGCATAGGAATTGCATGTTCCACATCAAGACAAAATGCTACAACAAAAACTTGAAGTGCTTTGCAGTAAACAAAGGACTTCCAGAAGAATTTGAAGATGTTGTAGATAATTCACTCACCAAGGAAGAGTTTGAATACCTATGGAAGAAGATGATACAAGATTTCAAACTAGAGAACAACAAGTACTTCAACAAAATGTGGGAGATGAGAGAAAGATTCATACCAGTGTACTTCAAGAATGATTTCTTCCCCTTCCTTCAGAGCACAGGAAGGAGTGAGGGAACAAATGGCAGATACAAGGACAACGTCGGACCTACATACAGTATAACAAGTTTTCTCAGAGAACATCAAAGAATAATCGATGCTATCAACATTGCAGAACATAATGAGGACAATGCAAACAAACAAAAGACACCAAAGGAAATGTAGTTTGGGTATAGCATCGAGCTTCAGGCAATGGAGTTATATAACAGAAACATATTCAAGAAATTCATGGTGCAAGTCAGAGCTACATCTCGGCTAAGTTACAAAGAAATAGATAAAAGGACCTATGAAGTTTGGCCCAAGGCTAACCAGGTTCATAAGAAACACAGAATAAGGAAGTATATTGTGCTAGCAGACCTGACAGAAGGTGCAGAGGAATTCAGCTGCATATGTGGCAAGTTCAACAAAGATGGAATCCTATGTTCCCACATCCTGAAAGTAATCATTGAAGAAGATGTCAGTAAAATACCAGACAAATACATCATAGATAGATGGAGAAAAGCTGAAAGAAAAATTAACCCAAGGACATTAGAGCCAACATCAATGACGAGCGAACTACTCAGACACAACATCCTATCAAGAGAAGCAGCTAAGCTCACATCAAAAGGTGCTAAAAAGGAAGAAGCTATGAACTACCTCATTGAAGAATTTAAAAGAATTAACATACACCTTGACCAGCTGATGTCATCTGGAACTTCATTAGCCTCAGCGAGCATAGAAGAAGTAGAGAGAGATAATGAGCAACAAGAATCAAGCAGTGTGGGGGCATCACGGACAACCTGTGAATTACAAGATCCATTGTCAATTCAAAACAAAGGCAGGCCTCCAAATCCTAAACGTTTCAAGACAAGGATAGAAAAAGAAAGAGAAAAAATGGAAGCGGCAGAGAAGAAAAAGACCAAGAAAGCTGAAACATCAAGTAAGAAATGTTCATAGTTATTTGGGTAAAACTTATAATCATTATATGCATCATGTGATGAAACATCCTCATACAGGTCCAAATGGCAAGAGCAAGAAAAAGCAAAAGAAGAATTCAATGAGCAAAGCTACATAGGGAGAAAAAACACTACAAAAGGCTGGATTGCAAGGCTTTGGTGACGTTTAGATGAAGATTACACTATTATGAGCAATATTTATTTAATGTACCAGGAGTAATGAGAAATACTTGTTGAGGCGCAGGAACTATGCAATAGACATAATTTACTTTTATGCTTATGATCTTCAAAATCTAATGGCTTGACAATATATGTATCTCATAATATATGGCAAGTTTATGGCCAAAAGACAGTAATATTGACCTATGCACATGGTTTGATTTTGATGGCTAAGAGACAATATATTAAGAGACAACACATAAAAACAATTTGTTGCATATAGATATCTACCCGGCACATTTGCAGCAGCCCACCCTTTTCCATACCTCCTATATAGTTACAAAGGTCAAATAAAAATTAACTAAAGCTTATCCAACTTCTAGCATGTGACTAATCATTCTATTTCATGGTGATAAATAAAAAAGTTCCCCCAATTTACAGCAATTTAAACAAAACTTACACCTACGAAAACAGAGTAACTATGACTAAGTACAAGTGTAAATAAAATGTAAAATGTTTAGGACTAACAATAGAAATCATACCATACTATTAATCTGCTCGCACTAGTTGAATAGCTCATCTGGAAACAACTTATGCACATCGTCTACCTTCTCATTCAGCTGCTGCAAGTCAAAATTTTCCAGCCAATCAAAACTAGATGAAAACAAATCAAGAAGCACCAATCTTGGAATGATCTAATTGTAGATAGAGACAACATATTTCTAATTGTAGTAATTTAAAGAGTTGATAGATTATTCTGTATACCTTAAATAGTTGTTATCGTCTGGTCCTTGATGCACAACAAGAGATGGAGTTAAAACACAGAAAAGGCAAAAGGCAATAACATATGAGGGAAAAATGAAAAATAGAGGGAAAATAATAATATGGTGCTTAGAGAGAAAAGGCAAAGAGCCGGAATAGCAAGAAGACCTTTCACACTTAGTGCAGACCCAAAAGGAAACAAAGCTAAAACAAAGAAAAAAAATAATTTTTGAGGCAGTAACTAAAGGCAAAACAATGGACACTCAGAATGTATCTTTTGGCATGACAAATGTTAACTTGATACATGTAGACATTCAGAAAACTAGCCCTATTACATGCTCTGTGAGCAACCAGCAACAACTATTGAACCATCTGTTGAAGAAACCTTCTTTAGCCGATGAAGAAGATTGTAATAACATGAAGAGGTGAATATCAGGGAGAACAGCTTGGCTTCTATTCATGGCCATGTGCCTGTTGTAAAAAATAAAATATGTAATAACCAGAAACATTACAAGGACAAAAATATAAATTTAAAATATAATATAATCAACATAGTTACCTTGCTGTCAAATGTGATGACCAATTCCTTCTTTCCAGTATTCCTATGAGAAAACAAAAGATCATTTGCAAACTTGATCCTGATGTTTGGGATGTCTTTTTCTTGAAACAAAGTTGATAGACTGTCCTTGGGGAATTCCAATGCTCAAGAAACATCATCACATACACTCCAGAATCGGTTCTACCAGATATAGGAGAAAATAAAATTAGAAAAAGCACTAATATGTACCATGATCAGAATAACAAATTGCACCAATGCAGTAAAAAAACATCAACATACTCATTATCATCAGATTGACGAGGGACACGAGGATACAAAACTTCATATTCTTCAAAACCCTTGTCAACGCCAATATATTTATCCCACCAGAATTGAAAAGATGGAATCTATACAAATAACATTAATGCATAAAGATTGTAAGTGATCCGGCCAAAAAACTTACACAAGTATTTTAGATGAGCTCTACATCCAAATGTTTACTTACATCTACAGAGCTAAAATAAATATGGAATCATACCATTTGGTCTCTCATGGAAACTTGGTAAGAATCATCTTTTCTGTAATATGAATCAAGAAACACAAATTTGTTGTCCTTGATGTCCACTATGAAGAGAAACCAATGATTGTCATATAAAGTTGGGAAGAATAACTGCAATGCAAAAGGCAATGTTTACATAGACTGCAACTAATAAAAGTGATATTAAATTATCAAATGAAACATCATATGAGTAAATAGAAAATACATACCAAATCAGAATGTGTGAGGGGCCTAGTCTTGGAAGATCTCTTAAAAGCTTTCATCATAACATCTTCACTAGCTTCGCCAGGATCCTTTAAAAGCTGATCCTGTGATACATATATAGAAAAACGTACATGTTAAAAAGGATAGTGCTAAAATAAAAACAACAACCATAATAATGTTTGAAACAAATAATGGTGAAACTTACTGCAATGTTAGAAAAGAAATAATGCCTCTTTGAATCATCTGGATAACCATGGGGTTTACAAAATAAGTGGTAGCAAAAAACCGCAATCACAAAATTGTTCACAAAACCACCAGGCTTTAGAGATTCACCAAGTGACCAATAAGTGCATCTAACACCAGCAAAGTAAATGGCATCCTCACTATAGTAAAGAGGAAAAACATGGAATTAGCTTGAACTACATTACAAACTAAAATAGCAAAATAACACATTAAGGTGTATACTAACCCGCTTGATGTAGATGAACCTAAAGTGCAAATAGCCTTATAATTGCTGATTTCAGATTTAGTGACATGATATTTCTTGGATTGTGTGTCAAACTCTTCATCAAGAAAACGACTAGGGATTACAACCCTTCTTGGTCCATGAAGCGGAACTTTTCCACCAGAGGAAGAGTTTCTGACTCTGAATTCTGACAACTTCTCAGCAGCACTGGGATCAAGAGAAGAAATTGATGGATAAGCATGGATTTTGACAGCAGATCCATGAGGAGTTTGACCAGATGATCCCAAATTTTCAAGGTTAGAATTATAGATGATTTCTGATTTATGAACCATGTCTTTAATATTATCAGCCAAAGTTCTTGATCCTGTAATTTGAACTTCTGGTGACCGTTCCTGATATGCAAAAAAAAAGAAGGACATTAGCATGTAAATAGAAAAGAGTAAATAAGTCAACATGGTTGATAATTAAATAAAATAGATATCTAAACTAGAATATAAGAAATTTTCAATTCTTATGTTAGTCTTAGTAACCTTGCGAGTAGATGAGAAAATAGAAGACTTCTTGGCCAACTTAGGGGTAATATGACGATAATCTTCTTGGGAAAATGGAAGGGTTTGAATGATAATATGATCCTGAAATATAATCATATACAGAATGCTTAAAATGAGTACAATACAAAATTATATGAAGACAATAATATATTTGAGAAACTACTAATAGCAGAGGAAACCATCTAACCTCTTCTGACTGAGCATGACTGCTATTTTCAGAATCAAATGGGCCCTGAAAAATAGGTAACTCTAGTTATCCTCAAGGAATTGAGATAGATAGACAAATGGACGACTGGTGCTGTAATAGATAAACCTACATGTATAAATTATATAATGCATAAAAAAATAAACATTAAAAGTGCATGATGCGTATGCAAATACCTTGGAAGATTGAAATGGTCTACGACAGCGTTGTGACGGAGATGGCGACACAGAATCAGGTACATAGTCATTCTGAAAGAGTATAACATCATTATCTCTACTGCGAGAACAATTAGCAGATAGAGGATCTTTGGGGACAGAACGTTGTCTGTGAGTGTTGGAGATGTCAACCAAAGGATTAGGGATAGATCCTTTGGATTTCTGAGGAATATGACTCTTATCAACATTGGGCTTGATGTTGACTCTCTCAGTCATAGTAGTAGGACCACCTGCATTATAAAACGGCAATATAATTAACTTAGATGAAAACCATATGATATTTTAGAAAGGAATACATGAAAACACGGACAGAAAGAGATAGCACTTACGATGTGGACTGCCAGAAGGGGGAAACTGAAACTTCTTTTGAGATAGGCCTTTATCAGCAGGAGGAGTATGAATATGAACTAGCCAATAAAATGGAAAAAATGGACAATCATCAGTAAAGCATACTAAGCTGATAATTAAATTTTTAATTATCTGACATGCAATGTAGGGTACTAATGACATAGATAAGTAACCTATATTAACCAAGATTTTCTGAAGATCATCAGCTTCTCTGACGGAAGACTATATAAGTATAGTAAAATAACATTAGAACTAATTCAACATAGGAAAATAAACAGACTTTGTTGAAATGAAACATAATTAGATCATTACATGATCTGGAGCAGAAGCAAAATTTCTTTGACCTTCTGAACGGACAGGAGGTGGTGGTGCAGTACCACATAGCTAAAACAGAAAAAGGAAATCAAAATATATCACAAAAATTGATTACTGATCACACCAATTTTCTAATGATACAGTAAGAAATAAAGTCTAACGACAAATAAGCAATGAAAAGAAAAAAGTATAACCTTGGAACTATTGTTGGTATTTGTTGCATTGGACACTTGCTGAATAAATCCTACAGATTTGTAAAAAAATGAATTAATTTGATAATAATACCAAGGCGAATAAAAAAAATATTTGTTATACTAACCTGGATTATCTTGAATATTAGATTGAGGAGAATTAACTCTTGGGGAGACATCATAATGTTCTGTACTGAAGCTGGTAGAATTATGCCGGGTCTCTACAACAGGTGGAGAGGGAGATTGAGAATCACAAGGATCAGCTTCTGTGATAGCTTTCATAAGAGCAATAACCAAATCCTTGGTTCTAGATTCCATATTGCAAGCATTATTCATAAGCTTTATGAACATTTTCTTCAAGTCATTAGACACATTGGCCAACGACAGCACATCCATATTAATAGATACTGCGCAGCTGCAACAATGCCTCTCAATCAAGTTCAATATGTTGACCTTCAAACTATGAGGAAGCCTACAACCTGAAACTTGTTCCATTTTTTCACAAAACTGAACATCCAAAGAACCAATAGGCTTATAACGAGCAAACTGCATTAAAATAATACACAGTTATAAATACATATAATTAAAAAAATGTAGTGGTCATTAAAAATGTAAAACAAGTTAAATATACACTAAGATAGACATAAAAACCTTGGCATAACAAGTAGATTCGCAGTCCATAACAGGTCTATGCCCATAAATACCAGGAGATTTCATATCCAATTCTGAGTAAAATTTGATCATATCTTTTTCCCAAAGTGATATACGGGGGAAACCTTCAGCAACTTGGCGTTGGCCAAAATCAACATGATCTAGATAGATAACCTTGAAAGGAAAGGGAAAGAAAAACACACAATAAAACATCTATATATAAACAGATATGAAAATTATAGGTAACAGAAATGAAAAGCTAGATAAACTTACTGCAAGGTAAAATATGCATCCTCCCAGAGACTGCCGAGGCTTTGAATTGTTATGTTTCCCTTTAGTGAAAGCCTTAATAGCATCAAGAAGCCATTGCAACACAAACCCACACCAGTCATAATCCTTAGCATTTCTGATATCCTCAAAAACATCAAAATACTTTGGGCTTGGAGTCAGTGAGGAATTAGAGCATAAGAAACTAGTGAGAGCGACAACCATGAAGCAAACGAAGGCATCTTCATCAGACATGTTGTCCTTTTTGATAAGCTTGTTTGCAAAATAAGTGACTTGGGGAAGATTATCCTTATTAAATTTTGATAGTACAATAGCTTTGCCAACACTTGGATCAGATGGGAAAGGTTTCTCGCCAAGAGGCAGACCCAAAACAAGATTGACAGACTCTTTGGTAAGAGATATAACCCTACCATGGATAATAATATCACCAGATTTTGGGTCAACAAGACGTGCCACCCATGTTGCAAACTTTTTAGGCACAAAACACTTCTTGAATTGAAGCAATGAGCCAAATCCATAGCGTTCAATAACAGCCTTGTGTTCAGGAGATAAAGCATCAACTACAGATGAGAAGTTGGTAGCTGAAAATCTGGTAAAACCATCATCTGACTTCTTAGTGAGTTTAGGCTTCTTAGACTAAAAGCAAAAACAAAAGAATAAATCAGTAGGAGGAGGAAAGTAGGAATAAACAATAGAGAAATATATTATGGGTAACCACACATAGCTCATATCGGAAAAGAACATACAGAGTAATACTATATCGATACATATAAAAAATAGAGAACTACAAAAATTAGACATGTACTTGTAAAATGAAATAATTTATGTAACCAAACCGAAAGAAAATATTTCTTTAACAAACAATAGTATAACACAACTACATACCTAAATTTGTTCATGAAAGTATCACTCAACTGAAACTGAAAATGAGATAGCACTCATATACTGGGTATGAAAATTGGCAAATAAGCTAAAACTAAAAAAAGAACACAAAAACCATGAAATGATTAACCTTAAAACAGACAAATAAGTACATACATAAATATATAGTAATATGGAGTAGCAAACAATATCTAGTTGACACCGTTTTTGGACTACACGAAACAATGTATAATATTCTAAAACAGAAAATATGATAAATCACTAACCATGTGCTTTGTTGTCATTGAAAATTGACGCTTGAGCTTCTTCGGCAGTTTGAACTAAGTAAAATAAGGTGAAAATAATAATTAAACCTAACAATTTACACTAAAGAATGTATGAAAGATATTAAAAGAATTAACATTACTTACATCTCTCATAACCAAATCAAATAAAGCATGGTTGAACCCTTCTTTGTCGTCACTTGAAGACTAAAATTCAGAAAAATAGATATGTACACAATAGAAAACAAAAATATTAGAAACCATAACCAACTAAAAAAATTATCAGAAAGTAGGGGATACACTCACATCAGAATTATATTCCTCAGAAAACTGGCTATACATTTCAGAATCAACAGATGGTAACTGAGAGCATTGAACATCGTCATAATCGGGGTCACTTGATTCATCGGTAGACAAGTCAACTATTGGAGGACGCCGTTTACGAGTCATCTGAAATTAAATAATACAATAAGATATGTCATTACAAGCAGGTAGAATATAATCAAATCAAATCATGGGATATATGGAGAAGTTAGAAATATCACATAAAGTACAGATATACTAAATTTCTCATTAGATATGTGTTACATACTAGTCAAATGCAATATACATGTAATCAAGGATAAATTACGCTGAAATGAACAATGTCAAACTATCACTTGTAACATGTAAATAAAAATTAAACTAAACTGACCACATGTATATGAGGTGCTACAGGATCATACACAAAGTATGTTACAGACCATTTCAATTATGTCTAGATCAAATTAATACCATCAGTGTCAAAGCTGATTACATGTATAAAACAGGCGCGTTTCCCAAAAGTACAAACAGTGTCTCCATGACAATCCGGACACACATCTCAAGGCTAATTTACCAGCGGAAAACACACAGATGCAACTGCGGGAGGCCAAAACAAATCGTACGATCTAACGAGGAAGCAGAGCTGGATCAGACAGTCAAAGGGATGTTACAGACCATTTCAATTATATCTGGATCAGATTAATATTGCCTAATGACAGATCTATAAATGATACAGGAAAGTCTCATGCTTAGGCATGGTCACCACAACTTGGAATTACAAGGTCACAAGCGAAAAGAAAATAAGAATACTAATATTTTCGCCTATGACCATAAATCACTCTGGTGAACATTTTTTTCAGCCTACACACTCGGTGATATTGACCTGCCTACCCTGCTTTGGATTTATGGCTCCAAGAGAGTAGAATAAGAGGGAACACATCGACATACTGAAAATCAATTCATAACTGTACAAAATTATTCATCCTACCCACCTAATGTTTTGGTAAAAACATACACTAGTCTATCAGTATCCTGGTTCTATATATGCATATGAACAAATAAGATCGGGAGAAAGATATAGGACCTCAAATTAAACAAAACAAGCAGAGGCACCTACGAGATGACCTGCAAGGGTTCCGCCCCTACATCTAGTGAGCAGCCTTATAGAAAATTAAAATGCGACTGAATCGATTCACTAATCATAAATATGAGGGCAAACCAGAGATCATATATTACACACAAATTTCAGAGGTGAGGGAAATAAATCCACACCTAAATTTTGAATCGCACATATACAAAACAACAGCATGATTTAGAGCAGGAACTGCATCTAGCTGCAACTAATCCTAGAAATCTAAACTAGGCGGAGTGAATTAACACGGGGAACAGGACCATTTCGAAGCGGGTGATCTAATCAAAATCTTACAGAAAATGGCAACCCAACCAAATCTGAACACCAGGAACACAATCGAGCAATGATCTAGGTCTAACTCACAAAAAATCAGCGGAGGAAAATCTAAAATCGATGCGAAACGGGAAACCCTAGCCTATCGCCTACCTGGGACCCTGGGAGGAGAGCTCGAAGATGAAGAACACGGAGGAGAGAAAAGTCTTCTGGAGGCTGTTCGGGTTCGGGTGGGATAAAAAATAGGCGCGGTTCCCCAAATTCCAAACAATCTCAATGACAAGCTGGGTCCACATGTCAACGAGTATAAGCAAAGAAATGAAATGCCAAGACAGAGTCAGAACAGAGGCACGCAGATGGAGAGGCACGGTCAGATCGGACGGACCAAAAATCGAGTGCGGGGAGGCCACGGAATACTCGAGTGCGGTATAGATTAATAGAAAAAAAAACCATGAACCAGCAACATCATTCAACCAAAAAAACCGTGAACCAGCAACATCATTCAACCGAAAAAACCGTGAACCAGCGACATCACCGGCTCGGTCCAGTTAAAAGATCGGTTTCAAGAAAAAAAAGATTTTAGAGCATATTCTGGTTTATAGCAATGCGGGAGAGCCAAAGACTAATGCCAAGGAAAAAGGGCCCAAAGGTGGAATCCCAGCTGCACTAACCATCTCGCTTTTGTTTCTTGTTTTACATATGACACAGTGAAATCTATTTAACCGATATAGATGAACCTAATTAAAAATTATTAATTTTATTTCTCTTAACATGTAAGCTATCTATGTCATATATGAACCCACTATATGAGACGTCACATCACCATCCATTAGGACCATCGATTTATGTCTTGACTGATAATGGAGCTATAGGGGGAGCCCCCGGCTTCTTTCATTGGAGAAGATGTAGATTAGATAAAAAAAAACATATTTCTGGACACAAAAGAGTCAGGGGAAACCCCGGCTTCTTTTATTGAAAACAGTAGATACATAGTAACATGAACATCTTACACCATTGACAAATACACACCTGACAGAGCAACCATGGCTGCAACTGATCGAAGAGCAACTGAAAGGCCACAACATAATCGGATGCAAAGCCACGAAAGCCAATCAAACCTGACAAGTAGGGTATCGAGGTATACTGAACCAGAGAGCCCAATCCACATATACGTAACCAACATGGCCGGCTATATATTCAGCCAAATTATTATTGGGTCCTCGGTCGTCGTTGCATCCAAATTTTCCTGGCGTTCGTTCGTGCTAGGAAGGATGATAACCTAGCACCAACAGCCAGCACCACCAGGCCATGTGCATCCGAAGCGGCAGCCAACGGATTCTATGGTGGGCTCCGCGTTTTTGGTAATGCCATCATCGTCAGGGAGGCCTGGATTCTCAGAAACAACAGCCTCACCTTCTGCAAGCAGGCGCCGAGGCTGCGGTGATGCTTCAGCCATCAGCTGGCCCATGGCCAACACCACCATGAAGATGGCAGCCATCTTGACAGCAGTAGCGGAAGCCATGGAAGCTTGTTCTAGCGTCGTTGGAACTAGGAACGATGAGTATACCTTCTGAGATGAGGTCTGAGCTTGAGGTGCGAGACATGGCTACAGGGCCTTGCAATTTATAGTCGCCAAGATGGGCGGCAGGAGGATATGATGACGCATTGAAGACAGTGGGACCATTATATTACTGCCGGTGGCAGCCCATGCACTGTTATGATTGGGCCCATGGGCCCCGGCCCACCTTGTTAATTACTACTATTACGAGGCAGGTGGTGTGTTCCTCTCAGCCCATTGGGAATGGCAGGGATGGCGGAGGGGACATGCAAATTGATTAGTGATGAACTGATGATACAACAACAACAACATAGCCTTTTGTCCCAAGCTAGTTGGGGTAGGCTAGAGGTGAAACCCAAAAGGTCAAATTATTCTGGGGGTTGTAAAATCATTTTTTCACAAGAAACAGTAACCCTTGAAGTCATGTCAAAATGCAATCTGCCGTATGGAACTTTCACATTGAACATATTTTGTTCCAATCTGGTTGGTCAGAAGAATAACATAGTGACTGGAAAAAAAGAAATTCTTTGGGGCATCTTGCAAGATTGTGCAGTGAAATGCAGGAGTAGGATATGGATAGTGTTGACTTGCAGCGCAGACTGATGTTGTGCATGGCCATTGGAAAGAGGAAGGAAGAATGTTATAAGTAAAATAATTAAAGATAAAGGCTAGAAAAGATTAAATTATAAGCTAATAAAGGAAAAACTCCAAATTCCCACCCTCAAGTATGGACAAAGTCTGGATAACCCCCTAAATATGTTTTGGTTCAGTTTGCACCAGCAACTATCTTAATCGATCCTTCGTAAGATTGTCTTTTTTGTTTCTCCATGCAACAAATGTTGTTTTAAGTTGAAAGTTTGTGGTATAATTGAGGCAATCATAAATTATTTTTAAAAAATACATTATGATTTATTTATCATTATTTTGAAAGCCTATGGTATATAATAATAAATTAAACATATTGATATGGAATTTTATGAGAAATAAAGATGACAAATTCGTATTGTATTTTTTTAAAAAAAATATATGTGGCCCTATATCATCCCACAAAATTTTAATTTAAAACCCCACCTGTGCATGGAGGAACAAAAAATACAAATCTTACAAAGGAGTAGATTGCATTGATTGAGATAATTATGAGTGTAAAATGAACCAAAACATACTTTGGGGGGTTATTCAAACTTTATCCATACTTACGCTAGTAATTTGAACAACAACAACATAGCCTTTTGTCCCAAGCAAGTTGGGGTAGGCTAGAGGTGAAACCATGTTAATATCCTTATTCTGGGGGTTGTAAAATCATTTTTTCACAAGAAACAGTAACCCTTGAAGTCATGTCAAAATGCAATCTGCCGTATGGAACTTTCACATTGAACATATTTTGTTCCAATCTGGTTGGTCAGAAGAATAACATAGTGACTGGAAAAAAAGAAATTCTTTGGGGCATCTTGCAAGATTGTGCAGTGAAATGCAGGAGTAGGATATGGATAGTGTTGACTTGCAGCGCAGACTGATGTTGTGCATGGCCATTGGAAAGAGGAAGGAAGAATGTTATAAGTAAAATAATTAAAGATAAAGGCTAGAAAAGATTAAATTATAAGCTAATAAAGGAAAAACTCCAAATTCCCACCCTCAAGTATGGACAAAGTCTGGATAACCCCCTAAATATGTTTTGGTTCAGTTTGCACCAGCAACTATCTTAATCGATCCTTCGTAAGATTGTCTTTTTTGTTTCTCCATGCAACAAATGTTGTTTTAAGTTGAAAGTTTGTGGTATAATAGAGGCAATCATAAATTATTTTTAAAAAATACATTATGATTTATTTATCATTATTTTGAAAGCCTATGGTATATAATAATAAATTAAACATATTGATATGGAATTTTATGAGAAATAAAGATGACAAATTCGTATTGTATTTTTTTAAAAAAAATATATGTGGCCCTATATCATCCCTCACACTAATCGGAGCTAAAACAAAAAAGATATGGCTTCTCCGTCCTCCCAAGGCCCCTCGCTTAACATCATGTCTTTAAAAGTTTGCGCTGCTTCCCCTCTAAGCTTCCACCACTTCGTTCTCGCTATCTTGGCACGTTTGTCCCGCTGGACACGTACCCGAAATCTGAAGTCCGCCACCATCAACTTGTGATGAACTGATGATGATATAGTAATTTCTTTGTTTCAAGGAACAACAGACGATTGTCCGCACCTCTACCCTAGGATCTTGTTAGGATATCACAACAAACATCTTTTGATCAGCTCCCGTACGTGGAAATGCAAACTTAGGTGATTTTACCCTGACGATATGTCTTTCTTTTCCATATGTTGTAGTTTGCAGTCGCAATGTCCAAGGGAGAGGCGTCCATGGAGTACATGGCCATATGTTTTGCCAAAAAAAGAAAAAGAAAAAAGAAGCACAGGGCCATATCAATTATTGTCAAGCAGCCTAGCCAATTGGTCCATTTCTCCCATTGCGCATATGCAATATATTTGTAGGCTACTGTTGCTGTCGAGGCAGATCCAGTATTTATTACTAACGACTAGCACAGTGTCCATAGTTACTACGGTTAATATAATGTTTAATTCTTTTCAGGAGCTATATATCTTATATTCTTATTTATGACCTTCAGAGTGTTGTAAAATATTATTATAGACGACGAATAATTCTATTCCTCTCTGAACCAGATATTGCCATGGTGAGTAAGAGATCTTAACTTTTAGTGACAATTCCATGGGATAGTGTGTGCTGGAGCAGCCATTTCTATATAAAAAGGAAAAAGTTCAAATTTACCCTCAAGTATGCTTTGATTCATTTTACACCCACAACTATCTTAATTGATCCAATCTACCCTCGTAAGATTTGTCTTTTTTGTTTCCCTATGCACAAATAGTATTTTAAGTTAAGATTTTGTGGGATGATAGAGGACAACATAAAATATTTTAAAGAGTATCATCATTATTTTGAAAGGTTATGATATTTAATAATAAATTAACCATATTGATATAAAATTTTATAAGAAATAATGATAAAAAATTATATTCTATTTTTAAAAAATACTTCATATGATCTTCTACCATCCCACAATTTTCTAACTTACAACACCACTTGTACATGGTGAATAAAAAATGACAAATCTTGCGAAGGGGCAGAATGGACCGATTGGGATAGTTGTAGGTATAAAATGAACCAAAACATACTTTAGGGGGTTATACAGACTTTGTCTATACTTGAGTGTAGTAATTTGGAGTTTTTCTATATAAAAATTCGTATTTGTTACTGTTGAATCTAAAGCACCCAAAGCATTCTCTCTTGCCGTAGAAAAGAAAAGATGGCTTCCCATGTCAGGTGACATTTCTAGTCCATCTCTGCCAAGTGAGCAAAGGGTCAACCAAGTTGGTTCCCACCCGTGTCAATTTATTGGTAGCCATCGGACTCATCCAGTCATCCACATCCACCTCACGCCTATCCATTCATTCTTTACACTCAAGTATACAGATGGCCAAAACTATTCCTCTCTGGTTCTCTCTTCCCCTGCTGCTCCGATCCCTCTCCATAAGCTAGCTCTCGCCACCGACGAGCTTTTTGTTCCCTGCTCTCCCTTGGATGTACCGCAAGCTCTTTCCCTCTCTTGAGACCAAGCATGCATGGCCCGTCGCACTTGCGACCGACGGTGTGCGGTTGCCGGTTTAACGGCACATGGACGTGCGGAGCTTATCGTAGGATCGAGTTGTGGGTCGTGATGGCTTTGGTCGCTATGGTGACCCGTCTTCCGTTCCTGTTGTTCTTGATTTCGAGGCGATGACGAACAACACAGTAGAGATGAAATCGGACTCCACGTTTACTTGCTATGATGCACTAGATTGTGCCATGGCTGGTTTGTTGGCTGGATTGATGCACACGCTACAATATGTTGCTGTACAAATAAAATGAAAATTTGTTTAAATATTTTTGCAAAACTAAATATAGATGTAGATATTATATGTATACACACACTGTAACACCCGAAAATTCATCATATAAATTTTTGTAGAAACTCTCTAAATCTCAGTAGTATTTATTTAAGGTCTAAGTAAACTTCTATGATCTAATTGGACTTTCCAGCTCTTTATTCAATTTAAATATCACATTAAATAATTTTAGTCAAAATTAATTCATGTTGCATTCATGCAATTACATTGAGCTTTGGTTGCTTGTGATTCAAATGGAAATTTGAATTTAATTTGAATTCAGATTTGAGTTACATTTTGTTTGGTCTGTAGAAATAGAAAAGCTTTATCCATCGCCTTATCTCTGAAGGTGGAATCACCTATTGCCAGACACCCAACAGTAGTGACCCATTCCACGCTGAAAGTGGATGGTTCAGAGTGCCTTTCACTACTGCTCTCTGTCCAGCTCCATGGCGTTTGCTCATCAAACTTGACATCACGGGGGATGATTAGTTTCTGACCAACTGTGTCATAAACTCGATCGGTAGGCCTTGGCTTCTTATTCATAGCCCAAGAACACTCCTCAAGTTAACTGATCAACCAGTTTTGACACTCCAGTCCCCATCGTCTTTTCGCATATATATGCGATGCACCCAAAAGTGTGCAAGTATCTAACCACCACCGGCTTTTGCTGGTAACAGGCCTCGTACGGGTCTTCCCATCGAGGCTCCTTGTGGACGAGCGATTCAGTAAGTACACAGCAGTTTTCACCGCCTGTCCCCAAAATTCAGCTGGAACATGCATCGCCTTGAGCAGACATCGGGCCATCTCTACCACGGTCTGATTCCTTCTCTCCACCACGCCATTCTACTGCGGTGTATACGGCGTGGTGGTGACATGGGAAAGACTGACGATGATGTGCTATTTTATTTGCAATCTAAGGTGTGCAAGGAGAGTCGCGTGGTGTGTTACTCCCAGTGCACATGTGCATATATATTTTGGGATATACTATTGCTGGCAGGGCAGATCCAGGATTTATGGATGATGTATCATACATAAACCTCTCAACTACTAAAGTTATGCAAACCAACCAAATTTTGATGAACTTGACCAACACCCAAGGCTACACGTTCTATTATTTACAAAATATTCATTGGGTGTGTTTAGTTCCCGCGAAAAGTTGGTAGAAAAGTCACATCGGACACTGTAGCGCACTGTAGCACTTTTCGTTTGTTTGTGGTAATTGTTGTCCTACCATGATCTAACTAGGCTCAAAAGATTAGTCTTGTCGTGTACATATTTATCTATATTTAATGCTCCATGTATGCGTCATTTGCTATATTTAATGTTTCGATGTGATATCGATGTGATGGAAAGTTTGGAAATTTAGGGGAACTAAACACACCCATTTAAGATTTAAGTTGTCCTTGGCAAAAAAAAGAACGATGTTAGTCTGTGTGACATGCATGTACTTACATTCATATGAGTCTTTGTTTGAGTTTCATGTAAAATCAATTCCCAGTGCTACAAACATTGCAAAATCAGCAACATGTTTTGATCGTCTAGCCTGTGATGGTTTTATGCATAATTTACCTATAGTTAAAAGCTTGCATGCACTAAAATATTTGGTTATAATTATTATCATGTGATCACCAGTCAATGTTCTGTTTCCTTTTCATGGAAAAAAAACTTTAGTGATCTCTCTTCCCTATTGAGAACCATGTTGACAAAATATTTTTTTGATTGTAACAAACTGGTCCATTTTGCTATTGGAATCTGTTTTTCCATATGCTGCTAATCTGAGTGACCATGTGTTAGTGTGAATGAAGCAGGTCATCAATTTGACCTAAGAATGTGAATGAGTTAAAAATGGCACAGCTGCCTAAAGATTTTAGAAGCTGCAGGAGTCAAAGAAATTGGTGAAATGATAGCGAGCAGAAAAGGCAAGCTAGCTAACATTCGGATATTGGTAGCATTAATTAGCTGGTGTGTAGTGTTGTACATTGATTCCATATATGTGTTAGCTGTCACATATCAAGATTTAGCTCTGTATAGTCCTATTTGATTGGGATTATACAAAAATCAAAGTAGGTGTTGATTTGTATGTCAGAATGAGAGACGGATTTTGTAAATCAAAATTGGTGCAGCTATATTGTATAATTCCAATTCAGAAATACAGTACTTTTTAAAATGTCTTAAGGTCATTAGAGACAGGTCTTGAGAAAACGGACCTCTAATATGAACCACATCAGTGACATGATTTACCAAGCGCCACCAAAGACTCTGAAGGGTGATGTGATGGTCAAACTGTGTAAGAGAAAACCCTAACTGGTGAACAGGTTTTGTCAAAACCACGTCACTGATTACCCCCATTCATGAGTGTTGTGCCACAAGGTATCACCATTGAGGGTCTTTACTGACGCAACTTTGCTAAAACACGTCACCAATGATCTATAATTAGTGGCGGCTTTTTCCGCGTCACATTGTGATTCACATTACACAATTTTAGTGACGCAAGGTTTTGCCATCACTGATTACTATCTAGAGCCGTCACCAATATGGTTTTCTGGTGTAGTGGAAATCTAAGTAGTTTCAAAACTACGTGTATGTACCAGTAGTGGTGCTACTAACAACAATACTAAATTTATATTTAATTTCTGTAGGAAATGCAGACAAATTCCTTTCAGATTTGGTCACATATTAGCTATTCATTATTGGCGGTAACTAAAAGGATACAAAAAATTAGCGGGAGACAAAATTTGGAAAATATGACGGAGATTGAAATCAAATTTGAAACTTTTGGGGATTGGAGCCATCTGCACAGCCGGGCCGTCACCATGGTCCGACCTTGCAAATAGGATCTACACCCGTCACATGGTCCGACCTTGCAAATAGGATCTCTCCAAATGGAGTTTATCTGTTGTGCATAGACTATCTTCTCTGTTTCATCCTATTTAATAAAGGCTAGTCAGCGGGAATATTGTGATAATACACTTATAAACAAGCATTTTGAAATGTATTCTCTTCGGATGCCATGGACAACCATTGGGAAACAGAGATTGTAATTGGTGGTCACGGTTAATGGATATCACACACAACTGTGGAGCCCTAATGGATATCACACACAACTAGGGGTGGATATCGAGTTGGCTTGGCTCAGCTCGGTTCAGTTCGAGCTGGCTCGTTAACATAACGAACCAGCTCGGCTCGGCTCGTTAACAAAGCGAGCCAGAGAAGGTGCTCGGCTCGGCTCGTTTGCTAGCTCGAGCCGGCTCGATTAGCTCGCGAGCCAGCTCGTTTATCATCAGCACACATGTATTTCTCATACAAAAATTTTTTATGGCACACTAAAATAAAAACAACAACTATTCTTCACATATTTCAAGCTCAAAAATAAGATAAAAGCAATAGTAATTCACAACATGATATCACAGCTGTATAAATCATTCATGGCCACCCCCATTCACCATTCAAATATAGGTAAATCAGACAAATAAAATACATGTTGGACTATAGACTCTGGCTTGTTATAGCTCGTGAGCGGCTCGCGAGCTAGCTCGAGCTGGCTCATTAACACACCGAGCTAAAACCTTAGCTCAGCTCGTGAACAATTTAAAACGAGCCGAGCCGAGCCGAGCCACTAATGAGCCGAGTCGAGCGAGCTATCCAGCTACGAGTTTTTTTATCCAGCCCTACACACAACGTCGAGGAGAAAACGAATGGCTCCTTTACTGCTAATACAATACAATTTGTCATCGACTTTTTATGATTAGACCTCTGAGTAAGCCCAACGACAAAAGCTGCTAAGATCCAAAATAGACGTGGTATGGTAGGGTACAATTGGGAACGCTAGAAGACAATAGGGGCGCAGAGCAACATACATCATCCTGTTCCCTGCAGGATGTGAGCACGTGAAATCCTGGCATGCAAGAAGGCCAACAAATTAGTACTGACGTTAGCGGATCATCTGAGCACGTGAAGCACGTTGCCTACGTGGCAGCATGCACCATAACAGGCATCCAATATATAGAGTACTAATTTGCTGTACTATCACTACTGTATCTGCTGTTAGAATCAAGATTATAAACTAATGTATCAAGATTATAAACTACTGTATCTGCTGTTAGCGGTTCTCGATTGGTGCGTGGATAATCAATAGTCTCATCGAGCTACTGAATAACAAGCTGGAATGGTGGCACTGGTGTGCACTTCTAGCTTTTCTTCCTACCATACGTTTCAAGATTTCGTTCAATAGAAAAATTCGTTCAAAAAAAAAAGAGAGAGACCATACGTTTCAAGATTTCCACCGTCACTTGTACAATTGAAGTCACGCCAAAGTGCCTCTCTCTCTATATCATTTTGTCTCTCGGGTTCGGTCATTGCTCTGCATTTTAAGGATACGCAAACTATAGCAAGAGGTTTATTTGAGGTGAGTTGTTCAAAAGGTCTTGGTTTGCGGTGTGAGTTGTTCAGTTAGTATTCATTGAAAATAAGATGCGTAAAATGCAGTTGTTCCGTTACTGGTGAGTTGTTCAGTTGTTCAGTTAGTTGTTCACCGTAGCAAGAGCATTCTCTGCCTTTACTTTTTCTTTACCTAATAAAATAGGAGGATGACTGATTTATTTAGAACATGAAAAAAACAAGGAATGCTGAAAAATTAAAAATGATATACCCTCTCGCCCCCCCCCCCCCTCGAGTCCCAATTCTGGTAAAATGTAATTAATAAACAATAAACATAACCTGTTATAAAAAGGAATATAAGAGATAATTACAGATAAAGATGGGCTTTGCTAAGGTACTCCCTCTTACCTCCTAGAAGGTAAGAGGTTAAATAAATCTGAACCCTTGATTTTAGAAAAAAAATAATACTCCATAAAAGGTATTGCCGGCTATTCCGGACGGTTACCATGCATGCGACCATGCAGTGGAATCCGTGGGTGCTGCTCCCTTCGTGCAGGTGGTTGTTCAACTTACTGTATATTTTTTGTGTCACGTTAGAATTTGCAACAAGTATAAATGCGTCATGTTCATCAGTAGATCTAATCTTGCTTTAGACTTTCCACTCGATTTGTTCCACCGTATTTATTTATCTTTGAGATAAAAATTATTATGTGTATCTTTCTAAGTAACCGTTGTCACATAGTATATAATAAAATATATCTTGAAATGTAAGATTCACATAACGTGCTTCTTGTTTGAGTCATGTTAATTATAATAGAAAAATGACACATACTGACATACATAGCATGACACATTTTTTATTTGCATTGAAAAGCATGGTTGAAAAATATACTTCCATAGGTCTCCTTTATCCTTTTTTTCTGATCGTGACTACCAGCGTAATAAAGCATGATACACGTTTCTTGTTCCAATTAGATCTAAAGCATGCTACATCTTTATTTGTACGGTGATCTATTCCAAAAGTTATACATAGCATGTCACGTTATTAGAAAAAAATAGTCACGTTATGTGCATGGAAAAGTGTTATATATCCAGTTGGCATGTCAATATAAGATCAAATTAGGTCTCAAATAACTTAACATGATATAAAAAAATCATATATTATTTGTTTGTCTAACGTGTTAACGTCATGTTTTTTTTCTAATAAATTGATGTTTACGGTTCAGTTGCGACGTTTATGTTTTATTGAAGTGGTGGCGGAAGACGGTCACCACATGAAACCGTTTAGCACCTATATGGCCAACACGGCCCACAAGCAAAGGTCCCGCACGGCGGCACACGACCAACGTCACACGCCTGATGAAACTTAAAAGTTAAAACTCGTACACGGCCAACACGTACGAGAGACACCACACGTCCGAAAGTCAGAACGCACGCACACAGGTCCACACGGCCGCACACACAGGTCCACACGTTGGTGCATAGGCACGTCCGGCCAACACGCCCAGACACAACACATGCACGCACACGTCCACAAGTTCGCCATCATGCAATGCATGGAAGTTAGATCACCTCTTTTATTATTTTTTAATTAATTAATCTATTATCTTCTAAGAGGTAATATGTCGTTCGATCAACGGTCCACATTCATCTTAGAGTACCTTAGCAAAGCCCGATAAAGATAGAGTGACCCATTATTATATTATTTAATTTTCCATGTTCATACCGTTACAGATGGTGATGTTCAACTTCGATAGCTGAAGAAATCCAAGCACATTGATATATCAAATAAGATGCGTATAGTACAACTCATCTTTCTTGACTGATAACAGAGATAGGGGGAAACCCAGCTTCTTTTATTGAAAACAGAAGATAGCAACATGATCGAACATCTTACACCACTGACTCAAACAACACACGCGCCAGACAGCAACCATGGCTGCAAGCCTGCAACGAAGAGGGCATTACACTGAAAAGCCACATCATAATCGAACGCAAGCCCATAAAGCAAATTACATACAACAAGCGAGTAGGAGGTTTCTGAACCAGAGATCCCAAGCAAGCCGGTCGGTCATTGGATCCATATATTTCCCTGAGGTTTCGTTCGTGCTAGGAATGAGAACCTAGCACCAACAGCCAGCTCCACCAGGCCATGTGCACCCGAAGCGGCAGCCAACGGATTCTATGGTGGGCTCCGCGTTTTTGGTAATGCCATCATCGTCAGGGAGGCTTGGATTCTCAGAAACAACAGCCTCCTCTTCCGCAAGCAGGCGCCGCGGCTGCGGCGATGCTTCAGCCATCAGCTGGCCCATGGCCAGCACCACCATGAAGATGGCAGCCATCTTGACAGCAGTAGCGGAAGCCATGGCAAACTCTAACGTCTCAAATGGAAAATGGAGGAATTCTGAGGTGAGGACGAAGGTCCTGCTATTTATAGGCCGGGATAGACCGGTCACCGGTGCATGATTGGCGCGTTTGGTTTGCGGCATCAGGTCATCCGGGTCATCAGGTCCGCTCTGGATGAGGTGGCCAGTTGTTGGTCCGGCAAAAATGAATTGCGGAGATTGTTATGCAGGATGGTTCAATGCCAGACGAGGTCATTCCGTGACTCAATCCAACAAAATAATTGGTTCGGATCCCTCCGGAATCACCTCGTGCTGCAATACAAAGTTCCACACACGCTGTAAGATCAAGTCTCTCTCATCCAACAGCTCATATGTACTGTTGTTACTCAAGATGTATCGATCGACTGTGATCGATTGGATAATATCAAGTCTCTCTCATCGAACAGCCCATATGCTTTGTTGTTAACAACCCTATCGCGGTAGGGCGGGGCCCGGAACAAAAGCATATAACAGTAGTAGAAAAAGTTCTATTGGTCCCGGTTAGAAATCCGTGACTAAAGAAGTCACTCCTTAGAGGTCCCGCATGCATGCGCCGTCGCGAGTCACAGGTCACATGAGTTTTCGTATGGAAATATACGCGAATAATATCCATGGGACTCGAACCCGGGATTCCTCGTCTCACACGTAGCTTCTTTAATATCTCACTTACAGAGCACATGTGATAGAGTTATAGGTGCTTTTCTTTTGAATTAACTTATGGAGAACTTTTAACCCCGGTTGGTATTATCAACAAGACCCCCAGGACCATGGAAAATATCAACCGGGACTAGTCTCGATCCAAAACGTACCCGGGACAAATGTAGTGGACGATGGAAAGTTTATTCTCTACCAGTGTAACATGCTGCTGGATTAGAATAACCGTCGGAGGTAGAAGACACAATCATGGCCGTTGGATTTTGTAGGTGCGGCTGAAGAAATTAAGCCGGTTGGTGTTCCAGCTCAAGGATGCTGCCTATAAATTAACTATTTCAGTAGGGACAACCCTCCTGTTTTATAAAAAAAATTATTTCGCGTATGGTGATCGCGTTGCGGCCGGCAGCTTTGTTCGGTTCGACCAATAGCACTAGTTCCAAACTTAATTTCCGATGTGACCAACTTACCATAAACCCGTCGACTAACAAAGTTATATTACTGGACGCCAAGCAAATCTGGATGAACACACTACCAGAATACTCAACTTTCGCACCGGTTGGGAAATCCCTTTAGCACCGGATATCCCAACCGGTGCTAAACTTCCGGTGCTAAAGGGTTGCTCCTCGATTTGAACATACTTGTCGGGGACATCCCAAAGGGGTCCCCTAACTACCGGGATAAACACCCTCAAAAACGCCAAACCCAAGGAGGCTAAGTTAACCACGGCCCGTTACTGCACATTGCGGCCCAGGAACCGCCACTACGTAACCGCCGGAGGACCGGAAGCGGGCGGCCCGATCTCCGCCTCGCTCGAGGGTATACGACCCCATCGGGCGAACTCGACCCCAAACTCCGCCTCGCTCAAGGCCGCCTCAGCTCGACCCCTGAGACTTTCGACCGCCCTACCCGGCAGCCGCATTTAATGCTCGCCCCACCGGCCAGGCGCCAAGGTCAAAGGGCGTCCCATCTCCACTCCGCGCCGCTGACACCGCAGGGGGCCACTATTCCACCAGCTCCTGTCATTATGCGGACGCACCGCTGCCGCGCTGACGCACGCGACACTATGCGGGCAGGAACGGGTCATTCCGATACACTGTGCCAACTGCTCCCGTCCTTCCCCCGCTGCAGGACCCTCGAGCGGGCAGGTGGGCACCCTCGAATAGCGTACGGACAACGACCGGGAGCGAATCGCGGTCAAGTCCGCCACGCCCCGTCAGTCCCGCTGACTTCAGCCCGGCGCGGCCCTGCGGCGGTGCACGCCGGGTCATTTCCACCAACTCTCTGCCATACCCCCGTCGGGGCGAGCACGCCGCGCACTGTGACCTGCATAGGCCATCATTCCGTCACTGTGCCACCAACTCTCGTCCTCCCAGCGACCTGGAGGGGGTGTGCGGATAAGTACAAGTACAAGCACAGTACGTGCTACAGGGGGGTGTACTAGGAGAGCGTGGTGCCGGGCGTGCCGTCGTCCTTGGTCCTGAATGAAGATTTATGGTAGACTCCGGCTCCTTCGGGTGTGGTGACCGTCCTTGCACCTGTCCTGGAGTGGATTCGAGGTAGCAGGTCCTCCAGCTGGGTCCTGGTCGTCGCCCGTACGCTCGGTTCGAGGGTCTCCCACACGTTACTTGGTCGTGGGAGGACGAGAGTTGGTGGCACAGTGACGGAATGATGGCCTATGCAGGTCACAGTGCGCGGCGTGCTCGCCCCGACGGGGGTATGGCAGAGAGTTGGTGGAAATGACCCGGCGTGCACCGCCGCAGGGCCGCGCCGGGCTGAAGTCAGCGGGACTGACGGGGCGTGGCGGACCTGACCGCGATTCGCTCCCGGTCGTCGTCCGTACGCTATTCGAGGGTGCCCACCTGCCCGCTCGAGGGTCCTGCAGCGGGGGAAGGACGGGAGCAGTTGGCACAGTGTATCGGAATGACCCGTTCCTGCCCGCATAGTGTCGCGTGC
>OAMR01000918.1:145848-248302 GCA_900205405.1 Echinochloa crus-galli
ACATCATTGGAGCTGTCTCTTATACACATCTAGATGTGTATAAGAGACAGGTCAGCTTCAAGCTTGGACATGCTGCAGCCATGGTACAAAGGAGTTTTGGCATCCTGCCTCATCTGCTCTAGCTTCTTCAAATTCTTCGCATCAAGGCATTCTGGCTCACCATCACGTATCATCTGGTCAATGCCATCCATCACATCATCATCTTCTGTTTCTAACGTACTTCCGAAGAACACTCATTAACCTCTCGAAAGGAAACATCTGATGCAGAAACATTGGTCCAAGGGATTTTATCTGTGCGACCAAGTGAGTAAGCAGATGCACCGACATATCAAAAAATGTTGGTGGGAAATGCATCTCGAGCCTATTTATAGCATGGATCAGGTCTTCTTGAAGCTTGTCTAGCGTGGTCGGATCTATGACCTTATGCGAGATTGCATTGAAGAAAGAGCACAACTTAATGAGAGGATCTCGGACCTTAGTTGGGAGCACACCCCTTAGAGCAACTGGAAGCAGTTGGGTCATGATAACATGACAGTCGTGGGCCTTCAAGCAGCTCATGTTGAATTTTGTCTCTTTTTTGTTCACCAGCCTTCTAATGTTGGAAGAGTATCCGGTTGGCACTTTAAGTTCATCAAAGAATTTACAAATCTTCTTTTTCTCTTTGTCACCCAGTGTCCACGCAGCAACCGGAAGTTTCTTCTTCCCATCAGGTTGTATAATAGGGTGTAGTTCTGGCCTGACACCCATCTCTTCTAAGTCCTGTCGAGCTTCGAAGGAGTCTTTTCCTTTCCACTTGGCCTCCATTAACGTGCCGAGTGTGCTCTCAGCCACATTTTTAGTTAGGTGCATGCCATCCAATGCGTGCCGGACAGTCAAGATTTTCCAATAAGGAAGTCTCCAAAACAAAGAGTTCTTTTTCCATATGGAACCGGTTGGTGCGTGTACACTTCCTTTTCCCTTTCCAAAAACCACTTCAACTTTGCTCACTATTTTGTATATCTCACTCCCATTGCGGTACTTCGGAGGCAAGCGGTTATCAATTGTACCATCAAAGGATTTCTTGTTCCGACGATATGGGTGGTCTCGATGAAGGAATCTACGATGCCCCATGTAGACCATCTTCTTGCTTTTGTTGAACCATCTAGCGTCACTGTCATTGACACAAACCACACAACCATTATAGCCCTTTGTAACCTGGCCTGATAGGCAACCAAGGCCGGGTAGGTCAGTTATTGTTACGAACAACATTCCTTTTAATGTGAAGTGTTCTCGCTTGTATTCATCCCAAACCTTCACACCTTCATTCCACAACGAAAGCAGGTCATCCACCAATGGCTCTAGATACACATCAATATCATTTCCAGGCTGCTTTGGCCCTTGGATCAGCAAAGGCATCATAATGTAGGTCCGCTTCATACAAACCAAGGGGGGAAGGTTGTATATGCAAAGAGAGACGGGCCAGGTGCTGTGTTTGCTGCTAACCATGTTAAAAGGATTCATCCCATCCGTACTCAAGCCGAACCTTACGTTCCTGATCTCCTTTGAGAAAGTTTTCTTGAAATGATAATCAATTGCCCTCCACTGTGAACCATCTGCCGGATGCCTAAGCTTTCCATCTTTCAGACGCTCTTCTGCATGCCAACGCATAAGCTTTGCCGTCTTCGGGTTAGCAAATAGCCGCTTCAACCGAGGAATTATGGGGAAATACCAGACGACCTTGGCGGGTGGCCTTTTATTCCTGTCACATGTCATATGTATAGCTGACTCGAACTTGTACCTCGAACTTTCGCACACTGGGCATGCATCCAAATCCTTATAGTCACCACGATACAGGATGCAATCTTTTGGACATGCATGGATTTTCTGTACCTCGAGCCCCATTGGACATATCATTTGCTTCGCCTCGTACGTGTTCTTAGGCAACCCATTCGGGCTTGGAAGCATCTTCCCCATAAGATCCAACAAACTGTCAAAGCCTGTGTCCGATAGGCCATTAGATGACTTCAACTCCAGTAGCAAGAGGTCAGCTTCAAGCTTGGACATGCTGCAGCCATGGTACAAAGGAGTTTTGGCATCCTGCCTCATCTGCTCTAGCTTCTTCAAATTCTTCGCATCAAGGCATTCTGGCTCACCATCACGTATCATCTGGTCAATGCCATCCATCACATCATCATCTGCTAATGTCTCTGCAAAGTTATCCATGAATGATCCATGGCCGACATTTCCCGTATCATTTGGTTGTGTGGCTTCATTCTCACCACGTGTGGCCTCTTGGAACGTTTTCCGCAATTTCTCAACCACATTTGGTTGTGTGGCTTCATTCTCACCACGTGTGGCCTCTTGGAACGTTTTCCGCAATTTCTCAACCACATTTGGTTGTGTGGCTTCATTCTCACCACGTGTGGCCTCTTGGAACGTTTTCCGCAATTTCTCAACCACATTTGGTTGTGTGGCTTCATTCTCACCACGTGTGGCCTCTTGGAACGTTTTCCGCAATTTCTCAACCACATTTGGTTGTGTGGCTTCATTCTCACCACGTGTGGCCTCTTGGAACGTTTTCCGCAATTTCTCAACCACATTTGGTTGTGTGGCTTCATTCTCACCACGTGTGGCCTCTTGGAACGTTTTCCGCAATTTCTCAACCACATTTGGTTGTGTGGCTTCATTCTCACCACGTGTGGCCTCTTGGAACGTTTTCCGCAATTTCTCAACCACATTTGGTTGTGTGGCTTCATTCTCACCACGTGTGGCCTCTTGGAACGTTTTCCGCAATTTCTCAACCACATTTGGTTGTGTGGCTTCATTCTCACCTTCCTCCCCATGCTTGTTCCAAACCCTGTAGTTTGCCATGAAACCCCTACACAACAAGTGCCGTCGGATCTGCTCGATGTTTCGTTTTGTACTGTACGAGACATCACAAACGGTTCTAAACACGAACCGTTTGTGATGCTCATCATCACAAACGGTTTGAATTCAAACCGTTTGTGATGATTGTCCATCACAAACGGTTCATGCTTACAATCGTTTGTGATGCCCCTCCAGGCCATCACAAACGGTTCTAAACACGAACCGTTTGTGATGGACCTCATCACAAACGGTTCCAAGGCTGGCTGGACAGGTAGCCGTTGGAACCGTTTGTGATGAGGGCATCACAAACGGTTTCCTAGAACTGTTTGTGATAGACCGTTTGTGATGTTGAGTTCTGTAGTAGTGATGGTAAACAGACCGGCCATGCGAAGCACTTTTAAAAATACTTTATATTCGTTCTTAGAGAACTTTGTATTCTCAAAACTCAATAGTTGTTGCACGTGCGTGCGCACGTGTGTGTATATAGAGCTTTAACTATTCTTAAATTTAGAGGCACATTAGTTTTCGAGTTAGTTGGTCTTTATTTATATGGAGAAAAACTTTTCAATCTTTTGTCTATTAGCAATACGGGATAATTGTGTGCACGTGGGGGAGTTAGGGGCCCACCTGGCCGGAGGTGGGTACGTGGGGGACGGTGGGTGAAAAAAGTTTTGCGGAGAATGAACTAAAAGCGCCTGGAACATGCAATTTTTTCTAGCGTTTCTAGTTTTTCCCTCCCACCAAAGCCCGACAGGCGGGTCCTCTGTGAGAGGGTATGGGTGGGTTTTTTTGGTGAAAAGTGTTTTCAATTCTCTAGGATCCTTTAGTATATAGAAGACTAGCAAATATGTCCGTGCGTTGCACCGGAAAAAACAACATACTTCTCGTGGTTCAGACGTTCTATAGAAGTAAATTAGTTTATTTTTGAATTTATTAATTTGTCCTGAATGTCTCACCGTAGACGATGGAATCATATTTCGGCACAATCGACAAATCAAATAAACTTGAAAACATAGTTTATTTTCTTCTCGGGACATAAGTTTACATATTACATTGGCATATTGTCAGCGCTATCGTTGACAATTAACCAGATGTGTGTGGAGCTATTTCATAATGTGACTAATTTTAAATGATGTCAATGCACAACTGGCATATTCGTTTGGTTGGTGGCTGGTCGCTGGCTGGTGACTGATAAGCCAAATGAATAGGCCGAACAAAAGTTTTTCTTCGAAGCGAATCAGAATTTAAACAGTGTATAGTAATAGGTAAAGCTTCTTTGAATACGTCTGAGCCCAAGAAAATATCAAACGCTGAAGCCTCTAATTCTAGCATCAGACAGGATCCTCGGGCTTAAGTTCCTTTTCTAGCGATTTCACGTCCACGAGACGGTCGCACCTCAGAGCTCACTTCCACTATTGTCCCTATTCTAATCCCTTTGGTCCCAAGAGCTCTCCGCGCCCAACTCAGCTCGTAATTTACATCTCACCTCGGAGGTGCCGACAGTAAACCCAACCACTGTCTTTATTCATTATGCACTTGATGGAGGGCAGCCACGGACCTCAAACATAGTGAATCTAATTCTCACTGCTGTCATATATTTTTTACGAAGAGCACGTGCGGCCGGCGAGGATCACGGAGTCGATGTAAAAGGCGTGCCGCATGCGGGTGCACATCCACCGGCCGTAGGACGCCTCCTGTTCTCGAGGTGGGTGGCACACGGGTGCATGGCTCCTCGCTTGAGCTCCAGCTGCTGCCGGTGCCAACGAGCCTTGCAGGCGATCTCGACGGCAGTGCGCCTGCCGACCTTTCAGCATGGTTTCTTCAAGATTGATGGATGTTTATTTGTTTATCCTCTTCTGTTGCTATGCGTGTATTGCAGAAGAAAGAATTAGATTATATATAGATGGATTATTAGCATGTTTGGGCCAGTGGCGTAGCCAGGAAAAAAGACTAGCTGGGGCAAATTTTAATGACCGACTGAACCGAAATCAAGCACATTGCAATTCACATCGCATTAATGCATCCATACATTGCAATCGCACAATTTTAAAGCGAAGTTGAGATATTAGCTCAAATTTGTAGAAAAAATTGATGGTTAGTTCTTGCACCTATACATGGCAAAATGCAAAAAAAAAAGTAATAGATAGATGAAGATGTAAATTGGATAAAGACATCAATTAGCAAATAGCAAGTAATAGTAAAGTGATCACATGATTCAACTTAAGCGGTGGTTAAAAACTTAACATGATAAGAATATACATACCACTAGCAAAGTTCTAAGAACCTCTAGCTCTAGGGCGGCGTCTAGGGCTCTTTGGGTGTGTTTAGTTGTAAAAATGAGTGGGTAAAATTTGATCGAAAACTCACATTGGGCACTGTAGCGTACTGTAGCACTTTTCGTTTGTTTATGTTAAACATTGTCCTACCATGACCTAACTAGGCTCAAAAGATTCGTCTCGTCGTGTACATCAAAACTATGTACTTAGTTTTTTTATTTACCCATGTTTCGGCCTGAAAATGGGCTCGTAACCGAATTATACCCAACCCCATCCAACTAGACTGGACACATTTAATTAATCCACCCCAACCCATTCCACTAGAGATAGTAACCAAACCACACCAAATTAATTAGTTTCTCAGCCCATAACAAAACCAAACCAATGAATCATCATATGGGCTCAACCCATTTAGAACCCACTTCCCAACCCATGGGTTCTCACCTTATACAGACTTGCACATCAACCGTAACAACAGAGAATAGGCACCAAGCAACTAGTATACAACTGAATTTCACAACTCCGATCATGACAGGCAAATAGTATACAAATACTGACTTAAAATTAAGAATGACATGGCATCAATGCATCAACAGAACCAAGTCAGATGGGCCATGTTTAGTGTTCCATGTATGAGGAGGGAGATTTGATGTGATAGGTGAACAGTAAAATTTAGAAAGAGAATTTTGGGCTCTTTGATGAAACTAAACAGGACCAAGATAACTGTACTCTTCAATTAAACAAGACCAAGACAACTGTACTCTTTAATTTTTAGCTGAGTTGCCCCAGCTTGCCCCAACGTGCATCCGCCGGTGGTTTGGGCCATAGGCTCTGCCTTATTACTTGGTCGATGTCATTGCAGTGTGCGGTTAGACGACGAGTCTGGCTTGCATGGCAACGCGAGCAAACTTGGAGGTGAGACAAAATATGTGGGACCCATGCGATGTAATTATTTACCACCTCTCGTTTCCCCACACGTACGGCCACACACGCACGATACGGCCCTCTCTCTCTCTCTCTCTTACCTACAGTAACACCAAGAATACAAGATCCAGCCAGAGCTAGCCCAAGCTCCGCCCGCATTCCCGACCGACGGCGTTGTCCTCACCGCCGGCCCGCTGCAGCTTTTCCTGTACGCTAACAGAACAAGCTAGCTGCTACTCCATCGGTCACCGGCCCACTTGTGTGTCCTCTCACCGCCGTCCAGCCGTCCAGGAGCCTCGCGGATGAGCTACTCCGCCACCGGCCGTCGGCCCGCCGGCCTCTTCCGCTCCGCTGCCGGTGTCCTCATCACCTCCTAGCCGCACGTGCCATGGCGAGCCCTTCCGCCGCCAGCCGCTGGTAGCGCCGTGACCTCGCCGGATCTCGTCGCCGCAGCGCCTGCAGCGGAGCTGAGTTCACCGGCCGACCACCTCAGCGAGCACGCTGAAGCTCCAGGGAACGCAAAGCGGAGCAGGATGGGGAGATGCAGCACAGGGTGGCCCCGCTTTTCTCGGGTAGTACGCCATGAGCTAGCGACTGATTACTCGCTAGCGTGGGCTGTTTCCATGATTCTCTCTCCACCGCGACGAAAATTCGAGTCAGCTAACGATGTCGATCCTCGTTGGAGAAGGCCTAAGTTGAAGCTGTCGGACAGACACACGAAAGGCAGGGAAGGGCGGACGACGTATGGAAAAAGAAAGAGCAGGAATTCAGGAAACATAAGGACCGCGGGTTAATTAGTAACAGATATTAGGGGGTTTTATGTAAATTTATGACGTACCGCTGAATCAATCCTTACTTTGTAATAGGTAGAGATCTTAAATTTTGCCCGTGTCACAAGTTTTTTCCCAAATTAAAATAGTGTTTATGCTTCATTTAAACATTAAGAAATAATGTTAATTAAACACCCTATGTTCTGAACTCCTGATACTGTTGCTTATATATATATTATTAAGCTTCCATAGATGAATTGAAGCACTAGCAACAATCCAAACCCAAACATATATATAGAAAAAGATGTAAATACATCTCATATTTCTTGACCAACAAGAGAGTCAGGGGAAGACCCTGGCTTCTTTTGTCGAAAACAGAAGATGGTAACACGTGAGCTGCTTACGCAACTGGCAAACCCCTAGCAGCAACCATGGCAAAATATCATCGAAATTTTGTGAAGTTTGATAATTTTTTTGGTGATCGAAAGAAAAACTGTTACAGTTGCGCATATGTTTCATTGTAAATATAGTATTTTAGATGCATTTTTCTTTCTATTGTTTTTATATGTTGCATGTGCATCAACTTAATAGTTGATGTATAGCCATAAATCATGTTAATTATTTTTTAGAATGCAAAAACTTTAGAAAACCATCTAATTTAGCAAAGACTGATGTAAAAATATTTCGGCAAAATTTCGCGAATTTCAGTAATTTCTGTGGTGACCGTAAATAGGAAATTTAAAACCTTTTTTGCGACCAAAAATTTGAAACCTTAGCTGCAACCGAGAGCAATTGAAAAGCCACAGCACGATCAGCTAGACGTTGAGACACAAAAGAAATTAAACGCAACAATGCAAGCACCATGCACTGAATCAAAGCCAAGTCTATCCTGCTCGGGCCATATTTGAACCAATTTATTCCGGGGCCGTCGTCCTAGCCATGGAATAGGATCTAGCAAACACCTTGCGCACAAAATACTACTAGCAGCCTGCTGCATGCATGGCAGCGAGCGCGAGAACGCACGGAGTTGCGTTCGACCTCACAGACCGTACCGTGCATGTTTTGGAGCTCAAAATAAAGGTTAAAGCTCAAGAGGGGTACGGTTCCGTCGCGCGGCGTACTAGATTCCATCACGTGTACATACGACGCTGCTGTCTCTTCCGTTTCGTACTCCAACCCGACCGATTAATTCATGCAGCTCGTAAGAATCGGATCGCATAGGCGCATATCACCATTATTAATTAATCATACAAGCGTGCGTACAAGCGTATGATACATCCATCGGCAGGTAGCTATTCCATCGACTCGACTCCCGTACGTACGCGCTCGATCGAACGTACAAGCGTGGTAATTAATTGCTCTAGCAAGCTTCGTCCACACGATCGACACGGTATGTCGCCGCCGGCCGGCCGGGCTCCGGTGGTGGCCACGCCGCCGCAACCATCGCTGCCGCCGGGAGTGCACGAGGAGGGCGAGTTCGTGGACGTCGACCTCGGAGGACAGCAGCAGCAGAAGCAGAAGCAGCAACCGTCGGCGGCCGCCGCAGCAGCAGCTGTAGGGCGCTTCTTTGGAGCGATCATGGACCTGGTGTTCGGGTGCTTGTTCTCGTGCTTGTTGGGTCCATGCGACGGGAAAGAGATCAAGGTGTAAACTTGATCGAGGTTTATAATCTTGATTATAAAGAGAGAGGGCAATCTAGCTTGTTCTCGTGTATTCATGCTTGTTTTGTGCTTTTATTTACGAGAGATCAAGTTATAATAGCAAATATAATTTCTCATAAAGATCGAATTATTGTCAAACGGGTCTCTCTATCTATCGTTGATCCGCTGGGCTATCAGTGATGATTGTCTTCTGGGCCCAGATGTTACACTGCCCATGATGCGTTGAAGCGACTAAAAAGGTCTGGCTGGGTCCAGCCCATTTTCTCGCAGGCCCGTTCGATGACCCAACAAGGAGAATTCAAAGCAAGAACAAATGCCATAATGTTGCAAATATCATGCTGGTATCCTCCTTCACATTAGACTTAAGTGCAGTTTGAAAGAACATATTGCAAAATCAAAACTAATACCAGCCCGATGGATATCAGCCACGTTGGAAGTGCATCTGTCTCATTCTAATTTCCTAGAAATTCATGTCACCTCAATACCCCAAATATACAGGAGGGATTTTGGAGAAAGCTAATAGCCTAACACCAACACACATGCTAAAATATACATGCATCTGCTATATATCATAAATATTTTTGCGTTACTCTGAATTATTGTCTCTTTGCAAATATCAACCCAAACCAGTTTACTGTTTAAGCAAACCAGAATTAATTTACATGCAAATTAGACTGAAACAAGGTAAAAGGTATGGAATACAACAACATTGCTCACTACGGGAAAATACATCGTGTATAATACACTAATAACATGCCTGAGGAGCTCCTACCAAAATAAAAACAGAGGGGAGATTTGTATATTTAAGTTTTTTCTATTTTTTCATAAAATTTACGCAGTCCGTAAATGCATCTTAAATACGCACACGTATTGACCTGTGTCAGTTTACGTAAACCTTGACTGGAGGCGTATTCCTCTCTCTCCTCCCATCCTGTACAAAACCCTACACCCCCACCAATGGCGGGAACCGCGCAATTTCAGTCCCCGCACTTCCCGCCTCCCCCTCCCCCTCCCTCTCCCCTCCCCATCCTCCCCGGCGATGAGCTCTGGCGGGCGCGGCGGCAAGCGGCGTGGGCCCCCGCCCCCGGCACCCTACGGGGCTGTCTCTTATACACATCTAGATGTGTGGCGGAGGACGAGGCCGCGCTGCTGATGCTCCAGCGCGACGAGGCCCTCGCGTCCCGCCTCGCGCGGTGGAAGCGCCCCGCGCTCCCCGCCGACCTCGCCACCGGCTGCTCCCGCAACGTCGGTACGACACCCCCCGTTCCCTATTCTCTCCAGCGCGCTCTCCTTCGATCCGTGACTGGATGGATGGCTTCGGGATTCCGAGTTAGGTTGGTTTGGGGTCTGCGAGACTGCGAGGGGGGACGGATTGGGGTTCGGGTTCAGTATTCCTCTGGCGGATTAGGAGCACTTTGCACTTAAGTAACTGCCAATTGGATAGGGCTATCGCGTTTTTGGTAATGTGGTGTTATTTATGTTGCTTTGTTGCCGTCTATAGGTCTGCAATTTTGGTATCCGCTGTGATTTTGTGCATATGTGCTTTTGGAAATGCAGTTTTCAGGAACTGTGCACCATAGTGGTTTGGTGAATTTCCAGAAAACAATGGGGAATTCTTCTTTGGATGAAATGTGCACGCTGGCTTAAGTTAGATTAGCAAAGTTTTTTCTTTTGTCTTTCTATTTTTGGGTCCCTGGGCATTATGAGAGTGTGTTTGGTGAACCTTTTAACTATACCACCCTTTTTCCCCCAACAAGAGTGAAATATAACTACAAACGTGCAACATGATGGAGGGTTCGGGGCATTATAAATTATTACAATTTCTGTATACCAAGGTAGATCTCATCTTCAGTTACTTTGTCTGGCTGAGTTTTGCTTGTATCACCTGTCAAGATGAGATGGATATTAGAATCGTGATAAAGCTGTACTTAGTCATGACAGGCAAGATCGAAACTTACTGATGGGGTTTCCCAGAGGTGGTTGTTTCTGAATTGATTGTGAAGTGAACCGACTATCTATCAGATGTCTTGCACTTTTGATTCACTCATGAGCTATGAGCTTTAAAGCTCAGGACTTCCTTAATGATCCTTTTGTAAATAATCTTTTATTCAAATTCGATGTTTCTATGCTAATTACATTATGGTCACATAGTTTTGTTTTAGTTTTAACTTTTATGAACACATATTTTGGATATTTGGCTTCATCTTAATTTGATACTCTTCTATCTGTGTTGGAAATCTAGCTTTTCAGCAATTGGAAATAGATTATGTTATTGGTGAGAGCCACAAAGAACTGCTGCCCAATTCATCTGGTCCTGCAGCCATACTCCGGATTTTTGGTGTCACCAGAGAAGGTAATATCTCGACTTCTCTAATATCTTTTTAGTAAATAATTTATTACTTGTCATAGGGCAAGCTGACCTGTGATGCTAACATTGTACCTTTTGTAGGTCACAGCATATGCTGTCAGGTGCATGGATTTGAGCCATATTTCTATATCGGTTGTCCTTCTGGAATGGGTCCTGATGATATATCACGTTTTCACCAAACACTAGAGGTTTGTACTTACAAGCATACCATAAATTGAGCTTTCTACACAGAGTACTTTGGCAGAGCTTGTTTTCCTTATATGCTTTCTTGAAAATGCGTTACAGGGGAGGATGAGGGAATCAAATAGAAGTAGCAACGTGCCAAGGTTGGTGAAGAGAGTTGAGCTTTTGCAAAAGCAGACAATTATGCATTACCAAACGCAGCAATCTCAGTCTTTCCTCAAGATAGTAGTCGCTTTGCCTACAATGGTTGCTAGCTGTCGCGGTTAGTGGCACTCTTAAGACACTATTTGATTATTATTGTTCGTTTTTGTTGACTGACCTCACTATCTTTTTTATTTATCGGATAATCTATGAAACTTTTTTGTGACATGCCAATATATTATTGTGATTTTATGATATTTACTTTATTCCTCTGATCTTCCAAATTACTAGTCACTTTCTTTCTCCTTATACTGGCTTAAATGGCATATGTTCCACTACAGGTATCCTGGAAAGGGGCATAACGATTGAAGGCCTTGGTTCAAAGAGTTTCCTGACATACGAGAGCAACATTCTTTTTGCCCTTCGTTTCATGATTGATTGCAATATTGTTGGTGGCAACTGGATTGAAGTTCCTGCTGGGAAGTACAGGAAAGCAGCCCGTGTCATGTCATATTGTCAGCTAGAGTTGGACTGCCTGTATCCTCCTGCTTAACTGAATGCTTTGTCCCATTTACTAAACTGTGTTGTTCAGTTAGTATATCCTTAACACAACTAATAGATACTCAGATTTGGTAAGCCATGCTGCTGAAGGAGAATATTCTAAGATGGCCCCATTTCGCATATTAAGTTTTGATATTGAATGTGCCGGTCGCAAAGGCCATTTCCCAGAACCAACTCATGATCCTGTTATTCAGGTTGAGTTCATTATTCTCATGTATCTTATACATAATATATATCATTTAGTTCAAAATACAAATATTTTTATGTTTACAATTTCTTGTTGAATTTAAATAGATAGCCAACTTAGTCACACATCAAGGAGAAGGCCAACCTTTTGTACGAAATGTCATGACGCTTAAATCATGCTCTCCCATTGTTGGAGTCGATGTAATGTCATTTGATACAGAGAGAGATATTCTACTTGCTTGGAGGGTAAGTGATGCTGTCCTTGGAGTTTTCAAATTCACTTGAATTTATGTATGTATAATTTCATATAGCCTTTTATCTACGTTTATCTCTTTGCCTTTTGTATCTGCAATTCGTATTTGTTTTCCTTTTTGCTTGCTTTATACCTGGTTAACATTTATCTTTGTGCTAAGACAAAATACCTTTTTCTTCAAAAGGAAAGAAAAGTAAATACAGTTATGAAAAAAGTTAAATACAGTATTTGATTGCAGACAAAGGGCATGACTGAAAATAATCTGATGGCTATTCGGAAATGATTTGCAGGATCTCATACGTGAAGTGGATCCTGATATCATAATTGGATACAACATTTGTAAATTTGACTTGCCCTATCTTATTGAGGTACAGTACCTCAGATTCTTACTTTCTGGCCAACTTGGTAATCAGTGATATTAAGTACTACTTGATTTCACACATTTGCAGAGGGCTGAGGTTCTTAAGATAGCAGAGTTTCCTATACTTGGCCGAATCAGAAACAGTCGTGTCCGTGTCCGTGATACAACTTTTTCCTCGAGGTTACTTCCTATACTTGGCATTATTTTGCTTAACTTTACTGTCTTCTTGCATGTCCATCGAATGTTTTCATTTTGTGGCTTTATTTGATTCTGGTGATGTATGCAATTCTCTGAAAATATGACTAAGCTGGCATTCAAATCTTGCTCATTTGTCTTAAATAAGAAAAGAGTGCTCATTAGTCCAATGTTAAAGTAGCCTACAAGGAGCTCTAGGGTGTTCATACATTTCATTCACTGCTTTTGTGGTTAGGCATATTTTCTGCATCATCATGATATCCACTGTATTTCTGTGGCTTTTAGCTCCAACCTGGTTGAAATTTGTAATACACAGAGGCCTTTTTTTTAAAGCTATACAGCGGGGGAAGCCCCCACTCACAGAGAGCTCTTTAGATGATGCATGCCTAGGATTTCCACAATCCATGGCATTCTTCTCCCATGGAGGAGACAGGGAAACATTGATTTCACAATCTTCAATATTTCACTGATTTAAAACATAGAAATTCTTCAAGCTTTCATGACTTGCAGGTGGAAATGAAAGTGGTTGCGTAAAGCATGGAATTAAAATGAAAGAATTTTGAAGTCCTTTTTCATGTAAAAAGTAACTTATAAGATGTGATGAGGTCCTTACTCTTATGCAGGCAATATGGTGTCCGTGAAAGTAAGGATGTTACTATTGAGGGTAGAGTGCAATTTGATCTCCTGCAGGTGACCTTCTTTTACATGACAATGACACCAGCGCTTATTATTTTCATGAGATTATTTCATCCACTTCTTTTCTTCATTACCTGTTTATGTATGACCCAGGCTATGCAACGAGATTACAAGCTGAGTTCCTATTCATTGAACTCTGTATCTGCACACTTCCTTGGGGAGCAAGTAAGTCCAAACATGTCAAGTGCCCGTTGTTGCTGTCTGCCATTGTAGTCACAATTCTACTTTATTGATTAACTCTCGTCCCTCCCTCCCTGCCTTCCTCTGCTTGCATCACAAATGTCCTCGGTCTTCTATGATATTTTGTTGCAAAGTTATATTATATATGGATGGCTTTATCTGAATCCAAATAATTTTTGCTGCTATATTGCTAACAATGATAGAATTTAATGTTCTTTCCTGGTAATTGATTTTGAGCAGAAAGAGGATGTTCATCATTCAATCATATCTGATCTTCAAAATGGAAACTCAGAGACACGAAGGCGTCTGGCAGTTTATTGCTTGAAGGTCAACTAAATATTCCGTTCATTTATTTGCTATTGAACTGGTGATGTTTTCCACAGAGTATGTTGTTTAGTTGTGGTCACTTTGTTCTCCATTTCTGATGGGGCATCTAGGTGGCTGCCCCTTTTTTAACTGGTGTCCTTCATGTAGTTTCGCAGAAGCGTTTGGACCAATTTGTGCAAAGAAACTGTTTATATATTGCTCTATACATCATTTTTTAACATAAAACATGTATCCCATCAATTTTTGAGCAACTTTTTTACATTTTGGACTGTTATTTTTGTAATGAATAAGCAACACTAAGGCTTTGAAGAATGGTTGAAGCATATTGTGTGTTTTCGTTTCAACTTCCTACTACCCAGTAGGTCTGCGAGTAGCCAGTTACAAGTTAGGATGAAGGAGTGGTATTATTGTTTTGGTGTGTAAGCTGATTGCTAGCATTTTTCTTAGAACCTAATTCCAATCTTCTTTGCCTTTTTTTCCTTTCTTATAAAAACAGGACGCTTATCTTCCTCAAAGACTGTTAGATAAATTGATGTATATCTACAACTATGTGGAAATGGCAAGGGTCACTGGTGTTCCCATTTCATTTCTACTTTCAAGGGGACAGAGCATTAAAGTGAGGACAAGGCAAACCCTACCTTGAAAATATGGCACTCTAGTACTGTAACAATAATTTTATTTTTTCCGCAGGTCCTCTCACAGCTACTCAGGAAAGCAAAACAGAAAAACCTTGTTATACCAAACATAAAAGGTCAAGGGCCTGGACAAGATAGCTTTGAGGGTGCAACTGTAAGTTGAAGGACATCATCTGTACTCTTGTAGCCCATTTGTTATTTCCTGTCTATAGCTATTGGACATACTAGGATATTTCTATTTGTCATGCCACAAATTTAAATTTTTTGTACTGCACAATGAAATGATTTTACATTGCTTGCCCTGAACTCAGTGTATAAATATTTGCCATAGCAAGCTAAAGAAAATTTAGATGACTGATTATGTTATCCACGCTCCATGCAAATCCTGTTATGATCCATGGGGAATTGGAACACAAATATGCTTTTGTGTATGCCACCTATCTTTCTATCTGGGAGGCAAGAAAGCATTCATCAGTTCTAGTTCTTATTTTGAATTGATCATGCAATGAATGATTTAGTTCTTATTTCCTTTGTACTATCCATGAATTCTTATTTTTCTACAATATCCCGCTTAAATTTTTAGGTTTTGGAGGCAAGGGCTGGATTTTATGAGAAGCCCATTGCAACTTTGGACTTTGCTTCTTTGTATCCATCCATCATGATGGCGTATAATCTTTGCTACTGCACTTTGGTAACTATTCTGTAGATCTCTGACGCTTATATCTACTAAATGCTCTCTGCAATGGATAACATTTGCTAGTTTTTATTTAATTTTCAAGGTGCCCCCAGAGGATGCTAGGAAACTCAACTTACCACCAGAAAGCTTCAATAAAACTCCTTCTGGTGAAATATTTGTGAAACCAGAGCTACAGAAGGTAGTTGCATCCTACCTTGATAAAGTTATTCCAGACATAAAAAGTGTTCTCTAACCAGGATAATGAACAAAATATCAGGGTATACTTCCTGAGATCCTTGAAGAATTATTGGCTGCTCGGAAAAGGGCAAAAGCAGATTTAAAGGTACTTTTTCTCAATGCTATCTGTAAGAAAATCTTATGAAAGATCTTCAAAACTTGCAAAAGCAGATATTCATACAATACCTGGATTTTTTTTTTTCATTTATTGAATTTGCCACTTATTTTTTCAGGAAGCAAAAGACCCACTTGAAAAGGCTGTTCTTGATGGTCGTCAGCTTGCATTGAAAGTACTTTCAAATCTTCCTTCTTCATTCTGCCAAAACATTTATAGATCAAATTCAAACTCCTTGCATAATTGTATTATTGTATGGCTTTATGTTTCAGGTAAGTGCAAACTCAGTTTATGGTTTCACTGGAGCAACTGTTGGTCAATTACCTTGTTTAGAGATTTCTTCAAGCGTAACCAGCTATGGTAAGCTTCAGTTTAGCATAATCAAGGAATTCAAGATACAGTTTGCTACCAATTTGGAGATTGCATTTCCTTGCACTGAAGCATTTTTTGTCCCACAGGCCGACAAATGATTGAACATACAAAAAAGCTTGTTGAAGATAAATTCACAACAGTAGGAGGCTATGAGCATAATGCTGAGGTAGAGCAGTAGTTGATACAAATTTGGCAGATTCCCTGTTAATTTTGTCCTGCCTGATATCCCCAAGTTCAAGTCATTAGCTTTGGACATTGTTCTATATGATTTGGATGCTCAGGATTGATATATAAACCACCATATATAAATAATTAAATAGATGGTTTAACCCTTGTAAACCACTATCGAAGAATACCCTTGTAAACCACTATCGAAGAATTGCCATCATATATTGGGAAGATGTAAATTGCATCCATTAATTTTAGATATCAGGCTATCAGCAGTGGTGTTGAGTCAGAGCTTCTGGGGATATATACTCTAGATCTTGTTCACATCATATCCTTTGTCCTTATGCTTATGTTCAGTTTCTTAGAAGTCTAGGTATTTGCACTGTGGATCAATTTTTATGGTATGCATTCATGCTTGCATGTGCTCCTTTTTTAAGGAATCAGAGATGCATTTTCTGCTCATCTTCTGATACAACAAATTTGGTTACTTCACAGGTAATTTACGGAGATACTGATTCAGTGATGGTACAGTTTGGTGTTTCTACGGTTGAAGATGCAATGAAGTTAGGAAGAGAAGCTGCAGATTATATTAGTGGAACATTTACTAAGGTAACCAGAGAAACACATACAAACATGGTTCTTTGGGCTGATCTATACAACCTTTATTAAGTGGACAATTGGCTTGTGTGTCCTGAATGTAGAACTGCTGTAATTGATACTCATCCATGATCATTTTTGTGATAAAACACTAAGCATGGCTCACAAAAACTTGTTTGGAACAGTGAAACTAGTTATGAGCATGCTCCCTTTTTTTACAAATAAAAATTCTGAGCCCTTAAATATCTAACTGCAAGGTTACTCCCTCTGGCATTAATTTCTTTCTCCTTTGTCTTTGTTAACCTTGTCAGTGATCTATTGAATTCTGATCATGTCTGTCCTATCCTTTGCATTTGGCCAAATATAGGAAAACTGGATTTTTCTTTTAGCAAGTTTTCCATTTGATTAGGAAACAATGTGCTAAAAAATAAAGTAAAGAATTTGTCCACATGATTTATATAAGAACAAAAAGACTATCCAGAACCTTTTGTTTGCTATAAAGCAGTTAGCTTTTCTAAAAATAATGTGTGATGCCCGATGCTGTCCTTTGGCTGCTCTTGTGAATGGCACTTAAATTAATCTAATCTTTGCATGCTATATTCATGTAGTGCATATTTTGTAACTTAAAAGTCCTTAACTGACCTAATGAGAAATGTTGTGAAAAAATGTTCTGTAACTTAGCTAGCTGAATTTTAATCGTATGCTTTTCATCGAAGCTCCCAACTAAAATGTTGCTTTTGGTATCTCCCTTGCAGCCTATCAAGCTGGAGTTTGAGAAGGTCTACTTTCCTTACCTTCTGATCAGCAAGAAGAGATATGCTGGTTTATACTGGACGAACCCTGAGAAATTTGACAAAATGGATGCAAAAGGTATTTCTTTTTGTGCTAGTTGTCTAAGAATCTCTTCTTTTTTCGAGATGTTATCCCCTTCTTGCCTTCATATGTCTCATACCTCTGCATACAGGTATTGAAACTGTAAGAAGGGACAACTGCTTATTGGTAAAGAACCTTGTAACTGAGTGCCTTCACAAAATACTAGTGGACCGTGATGTTCCTGGTGCAGTTCAATATGTCAAGAATACAATTTCTGATCTATTAATGAATCGTGTGGACTTGTCTCTTCTAGTTATAACAAAGGTGAATTAGTGCACAGCTGACCTAGAATACCTATAACGATGGACTCTGTGTCAGCAACTTTGTATAACTATTTGCTACACACAGGGTTTGACTAAAACAGGAGAAGATTATGCGGTAAAAGCTGCTCATGTAGAGCTTGCTGAGAGGATGCGAAAGGTATGAACCCTTGATTTTGTTTAGTTGTTTTCATGTCTTTGATGATCTTCAATCGTTCCTTGATGATCCATGTGACCATGTCTTCGTGCTACTGAAAATCATAGTTTTATTGACCAGAGGGATCCTGCTACTGCACCCACGGTTGGGGATCGTGTTCCTTATGTTATAATTAAAGCAGCTAAAGGGGCAAAGGTAAAATTCTTCTGCTCTATGTGCTGCTGTATTGTTGTATGATATAGTGTAGTATGTTTGATGCATTCGTCTTTCTGCATTCAGGCATATGAGAAGTCGGAAGATCCAATTTATGTTTTGGATAATAACATACCCATAGATCCTCAATACTACCTTGAGAACCAAATTAGCAAGGTTTGTGGCCAAAGCTTCACTTGATGTTTTAAGCTTCTATCCCCACTCATCAGTAAACATTTCTGACTGACCATGTTCTCCCAATCATCAGCCACTTTTGCGAATCTTTGAGCCAATTCTAAAGAATGCCAGCAAAGAATTGCTTCATGGAAGCCACACCAGATCTGTCTCGATCTCGACTCCTTCAAATAGTGGGATAATGAAGTTTGCAAAGAAACAATTGACTTGCCTTGGGTGCAAAGCTGTTATCAGGTGATTCTTGTTATACACCCCAGATGCAAAACATAGCTCTCAATACTATGAAGACCTAACAATTTACTGCTTTTTCACCCTGCAGTGGTGCCAGTCAAACACTTTGCCCGCATTGCAAGGGAAGAGAAGCAGAGTTATACTGTAAAACTGTAGCAAATGGTACAGACTGTATAGTCTGCAATTCTTCTCAGTCTCGAAAGCAGTATACCTCGAAGCTCATTACTGACAGATTGAATTTTGACACCTGCAGTTTCTGACCTGGAGATGCTCTTTGGGAGGCTATGGACTCAATGCCAGGAGTGCCAGGGTTCTCTGCACCAGGATGTCCTCTGCACAAGGTTTGCTGCCTTTTCCTCCATTGAACGGTTGCTTATCACTACGCTTCAGTCACTTGTTCTGAATGCCTCCGCTCACAAACTCAACCTCTTCCTGTGCAACCATTGCAGTCGGGATTGCCCGATTTTCTACCGGCGGCGGAAGGCGCAGAAGGATATGGCCGAAGCTAGGCTGCAGCTGAATAGATGGGACTTCTGAGCCTTGTAAGATCTCATGCGAACCGCCCGGCATTTTTACGCATGACGTGCAAGATCATACGGTCACAATCATGATGCATGTCAAGATGGACTTGGGCAAACGCGAGAAGCCAGCTGCCCTTGAGTCACTTGGTAGGATTTGTGATAGGATTAGTTCGTACGTTGTTTAGGTAGTTCTTAGGTCGCAGGAGATTTGCGTCTCCTGCCGTTAACTAGTGCTGACACGAACGATGGCTGCTGTCTTGGTATGTTGAAAAGAGTGGGCAGGAGTACGGAACAAGCATCTTGTAACTTGGTGAGATGACCCAAAAAGGCTGAGAAGCATCCTTCCACTTTCACGTGAATATTTTTGTGTGCTTGTTGTGCCCGTGGACCATCCTGTCCCGTGTCCACCTGCCTGTCATTTCTCTATGCAATGTGCTGTGCACTTGTGCGTTCGCGTTGGGTCATTACTAGGTTGTGTATTGTACTTTGTACACATCGATCAAGCCATGCACCCAGTTCCCGTGCAGTACTGCACTTTGATCATGCATGCACTATGTGGCCTCCGAAATGGAACCATAATACTAATATTAGTAAGAAAAACAAACGCCAACATCTTTTGACAAGAAGTTACTATGAATTTACCTTGCTGCAGCTTCATCTATCATCCTCGGTGTAATATACTGTAAGCTTCTTCCTGAGCTTACGCAGGACCAGCCTGTCTTGTACTACTTTTTTTCAGTAGGCCTGTCTCGTACTCTTACATGCGCCGGTTCATTAGAATAGCCACAAAACGTTAAACGGCACCCGTGCGGGGCGCCCAGTGAGATCCTCAGATCTCTCGCTCTGTCCAGTAGTTGACTTACTCGCTGTTCATCATCCTCTCCAGCTGCAGCATCGTTGCTCGTCGAAGTTGGCCAACGACTGCAATAAGGCCTGATCTGCAGCGCATGCTTGTCTTCCTTTGATCCGGTAACCTTCTGGTCACGCTCCATCAGTCGGTTCGAAGCTTGAAAATATTGGTTTCTTTGCAAGTTCACATCGTTAAGCTGAAATCATTGGAGATTATTGACTTGTTGATTTGTCGAATTCGGGGAGTTCCAAAGATTTGTGTTCTAGTTTTCTGACGATGAGATGAAAAGGATGAGCCAGACATGAATTTTCTTGGGGGAAATTGAGTGATTAGTGTATTTAACAGCTCTGGTTGACCACCATGGCGGAGGCTGTTGTGGGTGCCCTGATTGGCAAGCTTAGTGCAGCCTTGGCGAATGAGGCGGTAACCTATGGCTCATCCCTGCTTGGCAAGGAAGCTTCTGCCCTCAAGGGTCTCTTTGCGGAGATCCGGAGAGCCGAAGCTGAGCTGGAGATCATGAAGGCCTACCTGCGTGACTCGGAGAAGTTCAAGGATGCCAATGAGACCACCGGCATCTTTGTCAGGAGGATCCGGGATCTGGCTTTCAGGATCGAGGATGTGGTTGATGAGTTCACATACAGATTGGAGGACTGCAAGCATGGTGGATTAGCAACCAAGATTGTGAAGGGCATCAAGCATGCCATGGTTTGGCATCGTCTAGCTCTCGAGCTCCGTACTATCAACGCCGAACTTGAAGATGCTGCCAGAAAGAGGGAACTTTATGCAGTTCCGGTAATATTGGAGAGACACGCTGGAGGCAACGGTCATCGTGCCGGATCCGCCGACCAAACTTTGATTTTTGCTAGGGAAGAGGATTTGGTTGGTATTGAAGATAATGTAGCCAAGCTGACGCAATGGCTCGTAGGTGATTCGGAAGGAAGGAGCAGCAAAATCGCCACGGTTTGGGGGATGGGTGGAGCAGGGAAAACTACTCTGGTTGATCATGTCTATAAGCGCCCTGTTCGTTTGGCTGGTGGTTAGTGGCTGGCGCTGATTTTTACTGAGAGAAAAACACTGCTGGCTGGTTGGTGGCTGGTGGCTGACGCTGGTTTTCGCTGAGAGAAAAATACTGTTGCCTCGCTGGAAACAATCCGAACGAACGGGGCGAAGATTGTCAGGGCAGATTTTGATACAGCTGCATGGGTAACTGTGTCAAGGAGTTACCAAGTTGGAGACTTGCTGGCAAAGATTGCACTTGAGTTTGCTGTCTCAATTGATGCTAGAAACATGGAAATAAGAAGGCTAGTTGAGGTCATACGCAGCTATCTTGAAGGTAAAAGCTATATCTTGATTCTAGATGATGTTTGGGAAAAGGATGTATGGATCAGTATCATGGATGTCTTTCCGAGTAACGATACCAGCCGAATTGTTCTCACATCAAGAAAATATGAAGTTGCAGCATTGGCGACTAGCGATTGTGCAATCAAGTTGGAACCGCTAGGAGAAAATCAGTCTTGGAACCTATTTTGCAAGCTAGCTTTTCGGAATAATGACAACAAAAGGTGTCCCTCAGAGTTACAATGTCTGGCTGTAAAATTCTTACAGAAATGTGAAGGCTTGCCTATTGCTATTGCATGCATAGGCCGCCTACTATCTTGCAAACCCACAACTTACTCAGCATGGAAAAATGTGTATGAGGATTTAGAGCTGCAGTCAAGTAAAAATGTGATTCCTGGTGTTGATATGATTCTAAAAGTCAGCTTGGAAGACCTTCAATTTGAATTGAAGAATTGCTTCTTACATTGTGCAATATTCCCAGAGGATTATGAAATGAAGAGGAGGAGATTAATAAGGCACTGGATTACTGCTGGATTCATCAAGGAAAAAGAGAATCAAACAATGGAAGAAGTGGCAGAGGAATGCTTGAATGAGCTTGTAAACAGAAGCTTATTGCAGGTCGTGAAGAAGAATGGGTTTGGACGAGTGAAATGTTGCCGGATGCATGATGTCGTCCGGCACCTTGCTCTTGACAAAGCAGAAGAAGAATGCTTTGGTAAAGTATACGAGGGCACTAGGACATTTTCGGTAGGCAAGACACGTCGATTGTCAATACAGAGCACTAATATTGGACCTCTGAGTCAATCTAGCGCAACAAATTTTCGTGCAATCCATGTTTTTACAAATTATGTCAATATTGATTTGCTGAGGTCTATCCTTGCATCTTCAAATTTGCTGTCAACATTGGATCTGCAAGGTACTCAACTCAAAATGCTGCCTGATGAAGTCTTCAGCTTGTTTAATCTGCGGTTTTTGGGACTTAGAAATACTGGACTTGAAATTCTACCTGAGGCAGTAGGAAGATTACAAAACTTAGAAGTACTAGATGCATTGGGCACATGTCTACTATCTTTACCAAAGAACGTAGCAAAACTAAAGAAGCTTATGTTCCTGTACGCATGTACAGTGCTCATAGAAAGAACTGTTCGCCGTTATGATGGAATCAAGGTGCCTAGGGGCATAAGGTATTTGACCAGACTGCATGCTCTGCAGAATGTTAAAGCAAGCTTGGAGACTTTGTGTGATGTAGCAGCTTTGACGGAGTTAAGAACATTTGCAGTTTGTGATGTGAAGAGTGAGCACTCCTTAAGCTTGTGCAGTGCTATCTTGAAGATGAGCCATCTTGTCCATCTGTCAATTACTGCATCAAACGAAAATGAAGTGTTACCATTGGAAGCACTCTGTTTGCCAAAAACTCTATCTAACCTTGAACTGGAAGGGAAGCTGGAAAAGGATAGGATGCCTCAAATTCTCTCATCCTGGTCGCACCTTCTCAACCTCACTCGCCTGTCTTTGATATTCTCCAAACTTGATGAAGACTCTTTTCCTTATTTTGCAGTGTTGCGTAATTTATGCTATCTTGACTTTTCTAAGGCTTATGATGGAAAGAATCTGAATTTCTCTGCATTATCATTTCCTAGACTCCGACAACTAATAGTATGCGATGCTCCACAGCTCAACCAAGTGAAAATAGAAGAAGGTGCACTGAAAAATCTTGTTGAGCTAGTGTTTTCAGACTGCCCAGAATTGAATAGCCTCCCTGATGGCATTGAGTATCTTACAGCACTAGAGGAGTTATGTTTGTTAGGCACTGCAGACGAACTCATAGAGAATCTTATGCAGAAAAGTAGAGCAAATCAATGCAGCGAAGAACTCATGAAGATTAGCCATATTAGGAAGGTCCTACTTAGAAACTGAGAAAACCATAGGAGAAAGAATTCGCTGACCGAAAGCAAAGGTTCTTCCACACACACAGGTATGTCTTTTTTGGTCTATCATTTCTGTACATGTAGTTACAGTACTTCAGTTTCTATGTTGATAACATACGCTCTAGTACCAGAGCATATGGGCAAGGAACCACACCAGATCTGTTTGGATCTCGATTCCTTCAAATAGCGGATTAATGAATTTGCAAAGAAATAATTAACCAGTCTTGGATGCAAATCTGTTACCAGATGATTCTTGTACTACATCGCAGATGCAAAAACATAGCTCTGAATGCTATGAAGACCTAACCATTTCCTGCATTTTCACTCTGCAGTGGTGCCAGTCAGAAACTCTGCTCACGTTGCAAGGGAGGAGAAGCAGAGTTATACTGCAAAACAGTAGCAAATGTATAGACTACAGGGTCTGAAATGCTTCTCAGTTGAGGAACTATGTGTAGATGCTCATTAGTGATGGATTGCACAGTTTCTGACCTGAAGACACTCTTTGGGACTTTGGGAGGCTATAGACGCAGTGCCAGGAATGGCAAGGATCTCTGCACCAGCCACCAGGACGTCCTTTCCTCTGCACTAGGTTCGCTATTTCTTTCTCAAGGCTTTCTCATGGATCGTTGCTCGTTGGGACTTCGAATCTGACCCTTGTAAGTTGTTGTCACGCAGCTCTCCTGTAACCGTGCCCGTTGCGTGTGCTCTAGCGACCCGCGTTGTAAAACAACAATTTGCTCCTTTTTGATACAAAGATACGCAGCTCTCTTGCGTGTTCTCGAAAAAAAGTAAGTTGTTGCCACGTTGACATGGATTTTCCGCACATATTGTGGGGATAGATAGATAATGATGCGCCAAATGGTCCTTGCGTTGTTGTCACTGAAATAGGCTTTGTTGCACGCCCCATTCGAATGTCTGTTGTTTATAAACTATATTAGGTGTAAGTTGCTGGTTGGCAGGAGATTTGTGAGTCGTGCCAGTATCCAGCGCTGACATGAACTGTGCATGCAGCAATACGATGTAAAAGTAGTATGTAGCAGTACTGTTTAAGAAGCCCTATAATAGAGGCCGCAGCAGCAATTAACATCTTCACTGACACGCCTTATAAACTTCCAACGGAAATAAGTTTAGCCTGCGAGATAGTTGCCGAAGAGAAACAGTTGGAGGACTTAGGCTTGTATCATTTTGAAACACTTATTAATCCCTTAATCTGTAGAGATGTCTTTGGTTGGCCTCTTATTTCAGGAAAAGTTCATGGTTTCAGGACCATTTTTTCCTTTTTTTCCCTTTACTACCGGGCAACGACATGATCCAAATCTCTAATTAGGCTGTTCTCTAGTTGTCGGGGACGTCCCAAGGGGGTCCCCTAACCATCGGGGTAAACACCCTCAAAAAACGCCAAACCAAAGAGGTTAGGGTAAACAACGGCCCAAACAAAACCTGGGCAACGCGGCCCGGTGCCGCTCGCCGCGGCCCAAACGACCATCCCGGCTTGATTCGCCCCAAGGCCCAAAGAGCGAACGCCATCTCCGCCCCGCTCGAGGGCCCTCGACCCCCTCGGGCAGGCATGGCCGCATCTCCGCCACGCTCGAGGTCCTTCGACCCCCTCGAGCGGGTGTGACCCCGCTTCCGCCTCGCTCGAGGTCCGCGCGCCTCCTCGAGCAAGTGGATAACTTCGCCCGGCAACCGCATTTAATGCCGCGACCTACCGAGCACCCAAGTCAAAAGACGGGGATGGGACTTCGCCCTGCTCCACGTCGCTGACACGGTAAGGTCCACTGTACCACCTGCCCCCGTCCCGTGCTGACGCATCGCCACCAGGCGGGCATGCACGGGTCACTCCGCTACACTGTGCTACCTGCTAGTAATACAAAATTCCTTAATTGGTGGAAAAATAAAGAAATATTATTGGTTGTATGGCAACAAAATTTGTACAATAGTGGGAGAGTTGTCTCATAGTCCTAAAATTTAGCTCATGAGGCGGTTATTTCGCAAAGTAACGACCTCTCTCTCACCTCGCTCTCTCTCCTCCACGTCAGCAAAAATCCTACGTGGCTCTATATGAGACGGCCTATCAGACCGCTGATGTGTAGCAATGTACCTGCCGTTAGCGTTGGCTCGTTGATGTCTCCAAACGTGCGTAGCTTTCGGATCCAACGAATGATTGTCCTGATGACTGGACATAGCTTGATTTTCTCAGAGGTCATTATTCTGTCACTGTGCTACCAACTCCCTGTCATTCCCCAGACGGGGCGAGCACGCCGTGCACTGTGACCAGCGGAGGTCATCATTCCGTCACTGTGCCGCCAATTCCCGTCCTTCCATGACTGGGCGAACGTGGGAGGCCGTCGACCCAGTGTACGGGCGACGACCAAAGCCTAGCCGGAGGGCCTTCTACCCCTCGAAGCCGTGCCAGGACAAGACCAAGGACTGCCACGACATCCGAAGAAGCCGGGGCTCGCCATGAATTTCCGCCCAGAGCCAAGGACGACAGCACGCCCGGCGCCACGCTCTCCAAGTACGCCCCCTGTAGCGTGTGCTGTGCTTGTACTTGTACCCCCTCAGGGCCGCTTTCCTCCTTCCTTGGACTATAAAAGGGGGGAGAAGGCGCCGGCCAAAAAGGGGCGGGCAGACGGACACCGAACGAAGAGGACCACATTCACGATAGAACACACACACACGCCCATCGCGACATTGGCATTCTGCCTCAATCACCCACTCACTCAGGGACTTGGAGGACTCGCCTCCTCTCCCGCCGAGCTTGTAGCCCCCCACTGCAAGCACCCCGGTGCAAGATAGTATAGTGCCCAAGAGCACGCCTTGCTGGACGTACGGCCCCGTGGCCGGAACCAGGATAAATCCCTTGAGTCATTGTGCTAGCTAGGCAATTAGTAGAGGGATCCCACCGAGGGAGAGCATTCGCGCCCTTGGCCCCGGTCGAACGGGACCAAGCCCTGCCTAACAAACCTTTGCGAGTGCTCGCTGATGGACGTGTCTCCGGACCACGAGCCGACCCCCAACGAACGGGGCACGGACGCCCACTTGGACGCCTCAGATCCGGCCGAGGGACGCCCGGATCCATGACCACCTGCCCTCACCGCCGCCGGGGAGGCCATTGCTGGCGAGGCAGCTCGACCGAATGTGACAGCCGCGTCCGCCATGAATCTGGTCGAGGAAGAGTTGTTTCCCCGCCGCCGCCGTCATGGCGTGCCGCATGGGCTTCAGGCGACCCACTCGAATGACGGCGCAGCGGAGGGACGCGGGGAAGGGGAGAAGGGGCGGTGGTGCCGCTCGTCCGCCCGTGCCGCCCGCGCGGGGGCGACGCGGGGAGATGGACTTTTGCGTATACCCTGTTCTGATTCTATGTAATAGAAACCAATCCCCAAAACAAAAGCATGGAGTCAACCGTTCCCAGGAACCGCTTCTCGTGCATCTTGCATCGAAGAGGCAATGGCGTCCGTATTAGACGCAAGCAGTAGTGCTTCAGATCGATGATCCCGGCACCTTGGGAGAAGGAGCTCGATGTCCAGGGAGTAGGCGCTGCGGGTCTTCGCCGGCCAGGGCATCAGAGTGGAAAAGGATTGACGGCCAGGTTCCTTCTCATTGGTTCCTCCTATTTTTCAACTATTGGATCCGGACACATCAACGGCTCCAGGCACCTGAAAAAAGCCGTCTAGGTTTAAGGATAGTGTTAGCTAAATTGGTTGCAGGTGCGGCAGGGGCGGGCCCAGGATTTTGATCATAGGTATTCAAAATTTTAGATAACATATTCTTTTTGAACAACCTAACTTATTAATGCACACTATAAAATCGAGTACTAACGGGTTAAAATTGACTGGAAAGACAATTTTATAGTGCTATTTTTTATGTTATTTTTTTGATATACATACTTGATATAAACAATATATAAAAAAATTTACTAAAAATAATGGATATTAAACTGAATACCCTTGAATACATGTGTTACATGTGTGCCCGCCCCCGATGGGCGGTGAACCTTTCTTTGAGAGGGGGATGGTTGTCGCCGCTCTAGACTTCACTTGACTTCCGGTAAATCGTAAAATCCTGATGCCTCCAAAGCATAGAAAAATTATGCACTACTAAGGAGAATCTGGTAGAAAAACATGACAGATATAGCCAAAGGTCACAAAATGTGCCCCGTGTAAACAAGGCAAATTCCGAGCTGTAACATAAAAACCTGAAATTCAATATTGGGAGGTGGGAGCATAGTCGTGCAAACATGATGAATAAGGCTGGAAATATATGGGAACACACTGGTAAATCGATGATGGCTGCAGATGAGCAATGCAGCCTTATAAACAGGGGATAGATCATGGATGCTAACAAGTTGGACGGTGGATTAAAAACACAACTGCACTTACCTACCCTTTTTGGCTCAGCAAACATGTGCAGTCGTCTCTGTAGAATAAAGAGTAAAGGACCCATGCTTAGGTTAGGTATGCTACTTCGATTTTTTTTTCGCGGGAAAAGAGTGCTTTCAATGGTTAAGGGAAGATGTACGGAAGCAAATTCTATGATTGAAAACGGTATAAAAGCTAATGTAACTACATAAATGGCGGCGTCTTAAGCGTCGTTTCCCTTCATGAAGGCGTCATCTGTGGCTCTTATTCCCTGCTCGGTGAGATTTTCAGATGAAAATCTTGACCACTTTGGTCGGACGGCGGCGGCACAGTAGTGTTGTTCCCTTCCTTGAGGCGTCGTCTTAGGAGCTCGTTGCTGGATGCGTTGACTCTGCCACTCCTACCTCTCTTGGGTTGCTATGAAGTTTGTTCAACGGGTGTGATTCGTGTGTTGCTACAGGACAATTCTAACATCTTCAGTTTCTAAGTAGACGAGAGATGCGAGGTCTGTTGTTGCATAAATGTAAAACAAGGAAATCCGTCTTCGAGTACGAGAATCCGCGAATGAAGCCAATGCAGGGTGACTCATGTCTCCTGGTATATATGAAAATAAAGGCGAAATTGAAGATGTTATCACAAGATGTAGTTGCAAAGTCCGCCGCCGCGAGCCACCCGTGCCCTCGCGTCGACTGTCGTCCTCCTCGCGGCCCGGTCGCCGCTAGCCTCTGGACGCCTCAGATCCGGCCGAGGGACGCCCGGATCCATGACCACCTGCCCTCACCGCCGCCGGGGAGGCCATTGCTGGCGAGGCAGCTCGACCGAATGTGACAGCCGCGTCCGCCATGAATCTGGTCGAGGAAGAGTTGTTTCCCCGCCGCCGCCGTCATGGCGTGCCGCATGGGCTTCAGGCGACCCACTCGAATGACGGCGCAGCGGAGGGACGCGGGGAAGGGGAGAAGGGGCGGTGGTGCCGCTCGTCCGCCCGTGCCGCCCGCGCGGGGGCGACGCGGGGAGATGGACTTTTGCGTATACCCTGTTCTGATTCTATGTAATAGAAACCAATCCCCAAAACAAAAGCATGGAGTCAACCGTTCCCAGGAACCGCTTCTCGTGCATCTTGCATCGAAGAGGCAATGGCGTCCGTATTAGACGCAAGCAGTAGTGCTTCAGATCGATGATCCCGGCACCTTGGGAGAAGGAGCTCGATGTCCAGGGAGTAGGCGCTGCGGGTCTTCGCCGGCCAGGGCATCAGAGTGGAAAAGGATTGACGGCCAGGTTCCTTCTCATTGGTTCCTCCTATTTTTCAACTATTGGATCCGGACACATCAACGGCTCCAGGCACCTGAAAAAAGCCGTCTAGGTTTAAGGATAGTGTTAGCTAAATTGGTTGCAGGTGCGGCAGGGGCGGGCCCAGGATTTTGATCATAGGTATTCAAAATTTTAGATAACATATTCTTTTTGAACAACCTAACTTATTAATGCACACTATAAAATCGAGTACTAACGGGTTAAAATTGACTGGAAAGACAATTTTATAGTGCTATTTTTTATGTTATTTTTTTGATATACATACTTGATATAAACAATATATAAAAAAATTTACTAAAAATAATGGATATTAAACTGAATACCCTTGAATACATGTGTTACATGTGTGCCCGCCCCCGATGGGCGGTGAACCTTTCTTTGAGAGGGGGATGGTTGTCGCCGCTCTAGACTTCACTTGACTTCCGGTAAATCGTAAAATCCTGATGCCTCCAAAGCATAGAAAAATTATGCACTACTAAGGAGAATCTGGTAGAAAAACATGACAGATATAGCCAAAGGTCACAAAATGTGCCCCGTGTAAACAAGGCAAATTCCGAGCTGTAACATAAAAACCTGAAATTCAATATTGGGAGGTGGGAGCATAGTCGTGCAAACATGATGAATAAGGCTGGAAATATATGGGAACACACTGGTAAATCGATGATGGCTGCAGATGAGCAATGCAGCCTTATAAACAGGGGATAGATCATGGATGCTAACAAGTTGGACGGTGGATTAAAAACACAACTGCACTTACCTACCCTTTTTGGCTCAGCAAACATGTGCAGTCGTCTCTGTAGAATAAAGAGTAAAGGACCCATGCTTAGGTTAGGTATGCTACTTCGATTTTTTTTTCGCGGGAAAAGAGTGCTTTCAATGGTTAAGGGAAGATGTACGGAAGCAAATTCTATGATTGAAAACGGTATAAAAGCTAATGTAACTACATAAATGGCGGCGTCTTAAGCGTCGTTTCCCTTCATGAAGGCGTCATCTGTGGCTCTTATTCCCTGCTCGGTGAGATTTTCAGATGAAAATCTTGACCACTTTGGTCGGACGGCGGCGGCACAGTAGTGTTGTTCCCTTCCTTGAGGCGTCGTCTTAGGAGCTCGTTGCTGGATGCGTTGACTCTGCCACTCCTACCTCTCTTGGGTTGCTATGAAGTTTGTTCAACGGGTGTGATTCGTGTGTTGCTACAGGACAATTCTAACATCTTCAGTTTCTAAGTAGACGAGAGATGCGAGGTCTGTTGTTGCATAAATGTAAAACAAGGATAAGGCAAGGATGTAGGAGAAGTTAGAAGCTTAGTTTTTCTAACTTTCTTTCTCAATCTTTTGTTTTTTTCTCTTGCTTGTTGAATTTCTCAGTTTTAGAATTGGAGTCTATGAACTCTTGTAATGTTATGGGTTGTATATATCCAGAAGTGGATATAGAAAGGCGTGGTATCGCAAACAGGTCGTGCTAACCCACGGAAAGGCCGTTCAGAGATACAAAGGGCCGATTCCGGTCAACGGGCCGATGTACCGCCACGTTAACCACGACTTACGCGAAATGCGGACGACCGTCCCCGGTCAAGAGAGCCGGCAAACTACTGTCGGGGACGTCCCAAGGGGGTCCCCTAACCATCGGGGTAAACACCCTCAAAAAACGCCAAACCAAAGAGGTTAGGGTAAACAACGGCCCAAACAAAACCTGGGCAACGCGGCCCGGTGCCGCTCGCCGCGGCCCAAACGACCATCCCGGCTTGATTCGCCCCAAGGCCCAAAGAGCGAACGCCATCTCCGCCCCGCTCGAGGGCCCTCGACCCCCTCGGGCAGGCATGGCCGCATCTCCGCCACGCTCGAGGTCCTTCGACCCCCTCGAGCGGGTGTGACCCCGCTTCCGCCTCGCTCGAGGTCCGCGCGCCTCCTCGAGCAAGTGGATAACTTCGCCCGGCAACCGCATTTAATGCCGCGACCTACCGAGCACCCAAGTCAAAAGACGGGGATGGGACTTCGCCCTGCTCCACGTCGCTGACACGGTAAGGTCCACTGTACCACCTGCCCCCGTCCCGTGCTGACGCATCGCCACCAGGCGGGCATGCACGGGTCACTCCGCTACACTGTGCTACCTGCTAGTAATACAAAATTCCTTAATTGGTGGAAAAATAAAGAAATATTATTGGTTGTATGGCAACAAAATTTGTACAATAGTGGGAGAGTTGTCTCATAGTCCTAAAATTTAGCTCATGAGGCGGTTATTTCGCAAAGTAACGACCTCTCTCTCACCTCGCTCTCTCTCCTCCACGTCAGCAAAAATCCTACGTGGCTCTATATGAGACGGCCTATCAGACCGCTGATGTGTAGCAATGTACCTGCCGTTAGCGTTGGCTCGTTGATGTCTCCAAACGTGCGTAGCTTTCGGATCCAACGAATGATTGTCCTGATGACTGGACATAGCTTGATTTTCTTTCTTTTTTTTTGTTTCTTTAATTTGGGCGTCCATTTTGTTGTGGGGTACCTTTTTCGTGCACTGTGACCAGCAGAGGTCATTATTCTGTCACTGTGCTACCAACTCCCTGCCATTCCCTCGACGGGGCGAGCACGCCGTGCACTGTGACCAGCAGAGGTCATTATTCTGTCACTGTGCTACCAACTCCCTGCCATTCCCTCGACGGGGCGAGCACGCCGTGCACTGTGACCAGCAGAGGTCATTATTCTGTCACTGTGCTACCAACTCCCTGCCATTCCCTCGACGGGGCGAGCACGCCGTGCACTGTGACCAGCAGAGGTCATTATTCTGTCACTGTGCTACCAACTCCCTGCCATTCCCTCGACGGGGCGAGCACGCCGTGCACTGTGACCAGCAGAGGTCATTATTCTGTCACTGTGCTACCAACTCCCTGCCATTCCCTCGACGGGGCGAGCACGCCGTGCACTGTGACCAGCAGAGGTCATTATTCTGTCACTGTGCTACCAACTCCCTGCCATTCCCTCGACGGGGCGAGCACGCCGTGCACTGTGACCAGCAGAGGTCATTATTCTGTCACTGTGCTACCAACTCCCTGCCATTCCCTCGACGGGGCGAGCACGCCGTGCACTGTGACCAGCAGAGGTCATTATTCTGTCACTGTGCTACCAACTCCCTGCCATTCCCTCGACGGGGCGAGCACGCCGTGCACTGTGACCAGCAGAGGTCATTATTCTGTCACTGTGCTACCAACTCCCTGCCATTCCCTCGACGGGGCGAGCACGCCGTGCACTGTGACCAGCAGAGGTCATTATTCTGTCACTGTGCTACCAACTCCCTGCCATTCCCTCGACGGGGCGAGCACGCCGTGCACTGTGACCAGCAGAGGTCATTATTCTGTCACTGTGCTACCAACTCCCTGCCATTCCCTCGACGGGGCGAGCACGCCGTGCACTGTGACCAGCAGAGGTCATTATTCTGTCACTGTGCTACCAACTCCCTGCCATTCCCCTGACGGGGCGAGCACGCCGTGCACTGTGACCAGCAGAGGTCATTATTCTGTCACTGTGCTACCAACTCCCTGTCATTCCCCCGACGGGGCGAGCACGCCGTGCACTGTGACCAGCGGAGGTCATCATTCCGTCACTGTGCCGCCAACTCCCGTCCTCCCATGACCACCCGAGGAAAGTGGCTTGGAGTTGATAAGCCCGCCTTTCGTAGGCAAGTCCCCCTCGGGGGCTACAGGGGGTTTACCCCCTGATCGTCCCGTTCTTTTTCAAAAATTGTGCTAAATCTTGGAGCTCTTGGAAAGAAAAATGCGGGGCGCGAGCTAACTAAAGCCAGAGCCGGCTGAGCCGCGAGACCGCCTACGCCCTCGAAGGGATACGGCATCTCCCTCTCCACTCCACGCTTTAGTTGTTCGTGGATTCGAAACACCCGGCTAAAATCTCTCTGAGTCGAAAAGAGCACAATGGAACAAATGCAAACGGCTTTTTCGAAAATGTGTCGCCGAGCCTTTTTTCGACCGCCCAGAAAGATTAAAGCGAGGCACGAGCCTACTGCGGCTGAGAGCCGGCTGGGTCGCGGGACCGCCTAACGCCCTCGAAGGCTACGGCATCCCCCTCGCCACTCAACGACAAAGTTGCCCGTGTTCCTTTGCCGAAATAGGACCACATTCACGATAGAACACACACACGCCCATCGCGACATTGGCATTCTGCCTCAATTACCCACTCACACAGGGACTTGGAGGCCTCGCCTCCTCTCCCGCCGAGCTTGTAGTCCCCCACTGCAAGCACCCCGGTGCAAGATAGTATAGTGCCCAAGAGCACGCCTTGCTGGACGTACGGCCCCGTGGCCGGAACCAGGATAAATCCCTTGAGTCATTGTGCTAGCTCTTGCATCAACCGGTGAGGGACGGGACACAGCGCATTCTGTTAGGCGTTGAGGTTGGTCGGCCAATTTTAGCACCGACACTAGTCATGAATCAATTGATCATGAGTACAACCAACTTTGTCAGCACAAGGTTGTGAGATGACGGACATTAATTGTACTTCCTTCGATCTAGAATATAGTTACATTTATAATTTTTTAAAGTCAGATTTTTTTTTAATTTTAACTAGAAATAGCAAAAAACTATAGCGATTAATAGTATAAAAATTGTCTTGTAGATTTGTGTAAAACCAACTATTATAATTTGTTATATTTTCTATTAAAATAATTTATTTTTAGAGAAATTTTTTATTAAAGCTAAAATGCCTGACTTTAAAGAACATAAATGTAGTTATACTCTAAAATAGAGGGACTGTTCGTAGGAGTTTTTCCCGATGAAGTTAATTTGCTGGCAAACATATATAGTAGCAGTAGTCGTATCTCTCGGTTAGTAAATTCTCAGGCGAACTGGAGAAGCTGGTGATGACCTCAATTCTAGAAGATGACAAGTTGATCACTCATCACTGGCCGCTGCCGACGCGGGAACGGGACCCACCGGCTGAGAATAATATCAAATCCCGGTGAACGTTGGTTTGCGTTGCGTAGTCTTGAAGCCATCCCCCAACCGGACTCGTCTCTCCGGTCTCCGATTTGTTATTTTTTCTATTTAAAATAATTTATTTTTAGAGATTTTTTTGTTAAAGTGAAAATTGTTTGACTTTAAAAAACTGAAATGTAGTTATATTCTGAAAATAGAGGGATTGTAAATAAAGATTTTCTCTCTTATCGTAGGTGTTTCTCCCGATGAAGTTAATTTGCTGGCAAACATAGTAGCAGTATCTCTCGGTCAGTAAATTCTCAAGGAGGCGAACTGGAGAAGCTGGTGATGACCTCAATCACTCATCACTGGCCGCTGCCGACGCGGGAATGGCCCGCGGCGGGAACGGGACCCACCTGCAGTGGCTGAGAATAATATCAAATCCCGGTGAACGTTGGTTTGCGTAGTCTTGAAGCCAACTCCCCAAACCCGACTCGTCGTCTCTCCGCCGCCGCGCACCCGCCTCCGCCTCCCCCAGCTCCGGCCTCCCCACCAAGGACGGGACACGCCGCCTCCCAACCCCGCGCCGGCGCCGCCGGCCGCCCCCGTCCTCCCGCCGTCCCGCCATGGCCTTCTCCTCCTCCGCCGCCTCCGGCTCCGCACGCTCACGCCGCCCACGCCCTCTATCCTCGTCCAGCATCCTCGACCTCCTCGGCGTAAGCTTGTATCTCTGGCTTGGCCTCTCGTTCTTACCGGATGGAAGTAGGCTCGGCGGCGGCGGAGGAGGAGGAGGAGCAGGAGGCGCGGTGGAGGAGGAGGACGCGGACGGGAAGGAGCTGGTCATACCTGTCAAGGTCTGCGCGATCTACTGAATATCCATTTTTTTTTGACAAATACTGAATCTCCATTTGTTTTGCTACAACGGAATCAGAATTTTCTCCCCGGGACTATTGAAAAGTTTTGCGGAGGCAGCGCGATTCTTTTAGTTATAAAGAAATGAATGAAGCGCTGATAAGTTGAACAAAGTGGTATTGGGGAATCTGTTGTCCTGAACTGCTAATATAGCCTCCATGTCAGCTACAGAGTGGGACTCTGTTTCAGTTTGCATCAAGTCTGTCGATGCCTTCCACTTTCAGAATTTCAGATCCCCAGCCTTTTAAATCCAGCATCCCTCTAACGGATCTTGTGGTTCAGTTAAATTATTTATTAAATTGTACTCATCATCATCACTATGACAAATTTTCTGCACTTCAGCTGCCCATAGAGTGCCAGAACTGGGGCTTTTGAGAGTAGTTCCAAAATTCTTGCAAATACCTTTTTCTGTTATGGTTCCTGTCAAAAGGCATTCTTCAGTTAGTGCCTGCAACTCCAAATTCCAACGAACCTTCTGTAATAGCCTACTAAACCAAGAATCCTTTCAGCTCTAAAGCTGGCCATTCTTTAATTGCTTTAATCTTCTCAGTGTCTGTAGTAAACTAGCAACTCTCTCGCCGCCTCGCCGGTCAGTAATAAAATGGATTTGCTTAGTGAACTTGCATACTCCTGTTGTGCCCAGGTATCCTTGGCTCATGGCATTTGAAGCATTTTCCTATTTCCTTACCAGATTTGCAGCTGTTGTAACATTACTTCCATGGGCTGAGTTTGCACTATTTCCATTTACAAATGATTCTTAGAATTACTGCCCTGATAATTTCACTTGAATCTGTACCCATTGTCGTATCTTCTGAAATAACGATGTGCACAATTCTGTGCATGAACAGTATGCTTGTATTAGTGTCCCGTGTACACGAGAGTTCATATTGTGAGAGGGTTCTTGAATCTTGATTCAGTCTTTGAGATTGGATATAAAGCACACAGGATAATAATATTCGACCAGTGTTGGGTTGTTTCTTTTTACCAAAGCCATAAGCTCTTCAAATGAATATCAATGTAAGCTGACAGTTTGCTATTCTGTTGCATATACTTGAAGGATTGGATAGTGACAGTTGCTCTCAGAAGCATTCATTCCAGGCATCCTACAGAATCAGTTCCATGGGAGATTTTGTGCGCGCGTGCATTGACTCCTTAGCCAGTTATCTGCTTTTCCTGAAAGCAAAACTTCACCCAGTTCCAGCTAGTTCAAACATTTTTCTGCTTTCTTATCAAACCTTCTAGATTTCCACCATCAGTATTTCAAGTTTGGGGCCTATGCTAAAAAATTGATCACAATGGATTTCTCTCCCTCTCTGTAGGAATTCCATATCCCTCTGCACTCCAATGTCCAACTGAAATCAGGCCTAGTTTGTGTTGCAGCCACATAATAAGGACCAATGTGAATCCATCAGAACTTCCAATAGTATAGACTGGGTGCAAAGGTGGTACTGAGCCATGAACGTTTGTGCAGCAGGTGGTTGTGACATAGTTGGATTGCTGGAATCGTTATGCATTCAAAAGAACCACTAGGAAGATCGATAATTATACCTTTGGTTGCAGCACAAAACAGCTTCAGTTGGATTTATTAACAAATCCATCAAATTGTTGCCAATGGCTCTTTACAGGAGCAGCAGAAACAAGAACTTGGTCACTCACCTTAGTATTTGTCTACAACTGCAGGAGATTATCCATTTGCTGCTGCATTTGCGTAGCATCCTCCTGAAATCAGATTTTGCAGCTGTTTTGTGCTCCCCAAACTCGACTCTTGATCTCTTCTTTCTGGCAGCAAATACTATTCCAACTCCTCATTCACTCTCTTATCACCTTAAGCATCTTCATCATCAGCACATCTGCTAGTCAGATCAGAGGAAGAATGGTATATCAATAACCATCCCCTACCTTTTCGCACAGACTAAGTCTGAACTGTGATTGTGGTGTTCATTTTATCTTAGTCTGTTACTATTTCGAATTTTTATATCTCACGGATGGCTTTGTTAATGCCTATTATATGCTCGTCTGTGCCTTTTCTTCAACCTTTGACCTGCTGGGTACATTTTTACCTTGCTGATTGTCAACCAGCTATACTTTGTCAATTGCCTTAGATTGTTTACGGCTGATTGTTTACGCCTTAGACAGGAACGGATTAAGGGTCAATAGTTCATATCACAGCCTTTCACTTAATTTCATAATTAATTGTATAGCTATACTGGACCTATGTGGCACTACATAAGCATGGCAATATTTCCATGGCTTATGAAGAACCAATTCTCTTAGCATGTTCAGAAGGTGTTGATTGGTTACTCTTGTTTTGACGAAGAGGGTGTTGGTGAAGTAGTCAGTATGCTAACATGTGCTATTTCTGTTTCATCAGGATGACGATCCACAGTACACATCTTCATTTAACTCTTCTAGCAGCATGGTATGATACCATTTTCCTTTATCCTAATGAATATGAACACGATGACATCATGGTTTGTGGCCTTTTTGTTGTTTAGCAGGGGCTTATCAGTGGTATGAGAAATGAGGACAGCCATTTCCAAGGCAACTATGAAACTAGGGATTTACGGAATAGGCTTCCTTGGGTTGCACCTGTGGTGAGAAACTTATGCATTTTTCTTCTATTCTGCCTCTACTATTTCTCTGTTTCCCTTTCTGACGATGTGTTGTCTTGTCAATGCCTGACAGTTGCCTGTCAACCTTCAAGCAAATAATTCTGTTGTGAACAGGAAGAAGGTAATTTATCACTTCTCATTCACCCCTTTGGCTATCATTCAAATGGACCATATCCACCAAAATATGGCCAGATATCTTTTGCCCATTAAATTGTGTCAATTTTCTTTCCTTGTTTTGGCACAGGGTTTACTTAGTTCCTTCTACACTATTGCGGAGAAGCTTCTTGTGTTCTGTGGCAGTCTCGTCATTTTGTCATTATCATACCCCCTTGCCGCAAATGCAAAAGAGACCTTTGAGGACCGTGGGATGCAAGGCATTATCATAGGAAGCATCATTTCATTCTTCATCAGCTGTCTTCTCACAGCCCTTGCCTCATATCTGAAGGATAGCGAGTCTATTAAGGGCGTTGGATTCCATGTCTTCAAATGGTTGGTTCTTCTCGTGTTCCTCTTCCTTAGCGCAGGATTATGTGTGATACTGCGTTTCTGTGCACACACCCCCAAATCAGTTCTCTGGACCCTTGGCACTATCGGATACATCACAATTGTGTCAATTTGGGTTTGGGTGTTCTATGTAGAGGTGCCACAGGTACCGTGACTTTGTTCATGATTGTCCATAATTTTACATAAAAACGAATGCTCTGATAACACCCTGTGCTTTTCTCTCCCGCTTTTCAGATTCATGAAGAAATGAAGAAAGTTTATGAGACTGAAATTATGATGCCATCTCAGGGGTCTGACTCTGTGCCTGCCTCGGCCACTCCAGGACTCCCTTGACCGCCGATTTAGACAGGGTAAGTATAAAATTTCACGTTGCCTCTGTTTTCACATGGCTGCTGGTTTTATGGTGTATGTGTTGAGAGCATGGTTGTTCTGTCCTCTGTTCCTGCAGAAAACTCAAACGCTGTGGGAATTTTGCATCCGTAAATGACGTCTGTACATTGGAACTGAGATAAGGACAGGCCGATCTACCCAGCAGCTCGATCTGACCAACAACTCATACATTACAACTAATTAAGACCATTTTTGACTGGGATTGATGCCATAATTCTTTAGCTTAACAACTCATGATGACTATGCCATGTGTATATACGACCAAAGAGAAAAAAGGTCGAAAGGGATGTAACACAGGTGGGATGCAAACAACTGATGCTAGATCTCGCTGTATCCCTTTGAGACTGGCTGAACAATGTCACATGATCATGATCGGGGCCTGAGCCTGATTACTAACTAATCTTTGAGTTTTTGCTCCCTGCCTGGTGAGTGTACCCACCGTAAAATTTGCTGCGTATGCGAGTTGCGACTCGATCCTGCTGCCCATAGAAACCCAGTTGCTTGCAGGCTCTGATCCATTTATTAGAGCAACTCTAACAGACTCGGTAAACTTGATGGACTCGGTAAATAAGAAGAAAACCCAGCCAAAGTACCGATCCAACGGACTCGCTATTTTCCTCCGCTCGTCATCTCGATCGCCATCCGCTTCCCTCGGCTCGTCATCTTTTCCGAGCGCCTCCACTCGCCATCCCCCTCCGGCCCGCCCTCCCGCGCTCCCGCCCCGCACGAATTTCTGCTCCCGCGCGTCCCCGTTCATCAGCCGGCGGGGGAAACCGAATTGGGGACGCCGGAGGTGGAGCCAGAGAGAAGATGGGGGCGCCGGAACTGGAGCCGGCGGGGGCCAAATCGGCGGCGGGGGCGGTGCTGAAGCGAGCGGTGGGCGGAGCTTCGCGGCGGGAGGAGTACGGCGGCGCTGGTGAGGGATCTGGTGGACGTCGACGAGGCCGCCGGCTGCCAGTCGAAGGCGATCCCGTCTCTGGAACACCGACGGGATGAGCTAGCACACCGAAGGCGGGCAAGCATGGACCGGCGCCGCCGGGAGGCTGCCGCGTCCTCGGCGTTCTTCGGGCTCGGCTTCCACGTCGAGGGGTGCGGGCGTCCGACCCGCCGGCGGCCTTCCCGTGGTACTCCCAGCCTCCAACCTCGACCTCATCGTGCGGCGGCGGGGAAGCTCGACGTCGAGGAGCGGCGGTGAGGCGCGGCAGAGAGGCCACGCACGACGGCGTGGTGGAGCGGCGGCGAGGAGGCGCACGGTGGCGGGGAGTCGCGGCGAGGAGGCGGGCGATGGAGGGGAGTCGCGGCGGGGAGGCATGGCGGCGGCGGGGCCGCCGCGAAGAAGGCCGCGCACGGCAGGGAGGCCGCGCGCGGCGGCGGGGAGGCACGGCGGAGGTGGCGGTTCGGCGTCGCGGGGAGGCACGGCGGGGAAGAGCGGCGGGGAGGCACTGCGTGCGTTCGGCGGGGAGGAGGAAGGGGGAAGAAGATAATGTTCTGACGGGCGGGGTCTACTGGATTTAATTCAGAGAGCCAGTTTTAGAGAGTCTGTTGGTTTATCCCTCTATTTGAGAAGCTTTTTATCTTTTAGCTAGCCTCTTGTTGGAGTTGCTCTTAGACAAGCGCAGTCATCAAGCAAGCGTCAGTGAGAAAAAAAAACTGATGCTGGATGGAACTGCAATTTTGGAGCACAGGATTTGTTAGGGTGAAATTCACGAATTTTGGTTGATTCTCCATGTACATTGGAAAATCTGATCCAGAAATTGATGGAATTTGAAAATTTAACAAATATTGGAAGTAATTAAAAATTTGAACTTGAACTTTCAGAAACATTTCGAGTAATTAGTACAATATTTAATCAAAACTTGTTCATAAGCTGAACTCAGATTCATGTTTTGTCAAATATTGTCATATATAGTTGGAAAATTGTTTAAAAAAGGCCGAATGGGCCGGCCCGTTTACTACTCCCGAGCCAGGCCATGGACTCGAGAGTGAATACAGAGCCCAATGGATCTCCGAAATCAGTTTCCATTCCTCTCCATCAAGCTCTGGCGTCCCCAATCTCGCCGGCGATCGCCAGGGGGAAGCGATGGACCCGGCGCCGCCGCTGCCCGACGACGTGCCCGCGTGCTGCTGCGTGTGCAGGGCGCCGCCTCAACTTGCACGACCCGTGGTCCACGCAGTTCCTCTGCCGCCCCATCACCGGCGCTGCCATCTCCGGCCGGTTCGACTACACGGTATCCGGTGAGCACGACCGCCTGCTCCCCATCTACGTCCGTGACCACTGCAATGGCTTCCTTGTTCCTTGTGCTCGGTCACTGCGTGCTCTTGCCCCCGTCACTTTGAGTCGCTCATGCACACAGCACACCTACCCGTGCAAGGTGTTCGAAGAATGTGAGGAATCTGAATGGCCGCCGTCCACACTGATCCAGTGATCCTACCCGTGTTTTCATCAAAGACTGGTTCATGGGAGGAGAGGTCATTTGGTCGGGAAGGGGAGTCTGCGCAGGAATGTTAACTGCCATGGTTGATTCAGACGTTCAGTAAGATCATTTATCAATCATCAGTGTGGCTACCGGCGAGGAGCTTTACGTATGCTGCTCCGATCGATTGTTTTGTGATGAGGTAGATACTATAATTCATTAAGCATCACCATTCTTGTTGGAATTTTGAGCTTTATGATGAGATTGTTTAATTCTATTTTTATTGCAGAATATCACTCAGACAATAAGCTAGTATCGAGTCATTAGGTTGCCCTTAGAAGATGGAGAATTATTAGATTATTATGGAAAATGTTCTGGCCTCAGCTTATTAACAATGGTTGTAAGCCTACAGCCCGAGTGATACAGCAACTGCAGTACTTAGACTGCGCAATAAAAGGAAAAGGAAAAGGAAACAGATAGAAGACACATAGTTCATAACGAAAGACTCCTCTCTCCTCATCCTTCTAAAACTCGATACGGCTTCTAGAGCCATCCAAAACCCTTGAAGATCTCCATCGTAATGACCTCTAGATGGTAGCATACAGTCCTCAAGGTTCTCGCTTCTTCTTTAGTCTTCAAGACCCTTGTAGATGGAGAATTTTTTCTATAGTAAAATGTAAGGCTCAATAATAAATAATTGAGCTCCATATATAGGTTCTTTTGTCACATTCCCTGGTTCACAATACTTGATTTATGTGAAATGAATCATTAGAATAGATTGAACACGCTACTAACTCTCAACGATGTTACTTACTATGGTTGCCGCATACAAGTTTTTAGAATCTCAACACATTATATTCTTGTATGCTATTGCTACATCATATACCACTGTGAATGGCTTTGTTAGATTATTTTGTTCATTTTTGCATCAACATTAATTACGGTGACCCTTTCTTGATATATTTATTAATTTAGTATTTCTATATATGCTGTCGTCAACATTTAGTTATGCAAAACATGTTCTGAGATATGATATATATGATGATACATACATAAAGGTGCCAAGATTGCTGACCAAAGAATGCCATTATGTAGTCTGTTACACCGAAACTTCGGGATTGTTAAATAATCTCACTGCCATTATTGTTCAATGCAGCATGGTTTAACGATCAAACTGTTAATCAAGTCATGCTTGGTGTAATTTCCAGTTGATGGTACTATTCAACACTAGGACACAAATCATTCGTGCTCACGGTCAAAACATATTTAACATATTTGTGCTGGCGCTAAAATAGTTTTTTTGAACCAACATCACTCGACGAATGTGTTTATATTGATATAGCTGATAAAATACAAGATTATGTCATTGGACGCCATAACCAGGCAAACGAAAAGGAAAGAAAAACAAAGAACAAAACCGACGGGTTGGATTGGGACCTCAACTTGCGTTGGCAACAACTCAACACAGGCTAGTCGGATTGGGGCATTGACGCGAGCCGACAACACATCTCCACAAGGAACTTTAGTCAGATCGGATTGGGATATCGAAAATGTCATAAATGTAATTATTTGATGAGAACACCTTTATTGTCATAACCTATTCGCCATAGAAGACCCTATGTGTTGTAGTATATCGTGCCGCTTCGGGGTTGGAGCTAAGCATCAGGACGTAGGGCGCAGGAGATATCTCTCCATTTGACAGTCAGCTTAATGCCAACCAGATGAACATTACCTCCCTGCTCTTGATCCCATGATGCGCTTACATCTAAGATGGAAATGTGAGGACTCACAGATCATCAGGACGTAGCTCACCAGTGCCTTCTTACTTTCTTTATGAAGGGTAGACTCATGCTTGTAGTTTGCCATGATTTCCTGTACTTCCTAGGTTGGCTTCTTGCCAGTGAGAATATTCAATAAATCTTGGTGATTCTTCCCGCCAGTGAGATATGTGTAGTCATTGGTGAAGCCGAGGGGAGTGGAGCCTTGGATGAGGTAGTTCTTGTCCTTGAAAGAATACCAACATATGATCCTCCCTCGGTCTCATGGGCGGAGCAAGGGAGAGGGGGCCATGCCCCCCCACCCCGCCGTGCGTATGGTTGATGCCAACTTTAGTTAGGCAGTACATTTGTTTATTATCACAGTCGGTCACATATGGCAGTTCGGCTATTCTCATACTGAGTCTAGCGAATACACAAATTTTGTGCAATTGAATATTTCATTAGTGCACAAGGCATGGCTAGATATTCTTGAAGTATAGGTTTATATGCACTACATATTTCTCTTAGAAGATATTCCTAAAATAAATTAGTAATTTACAGATTTATCCAATATCTTTTGTCTTTGTACTCCTCATGTCCCAAACCCATCATCAAGCAAGTTTCACACAAATTAGTACTCCTAAATTAAAAGATCATGTCAACACCCTCGTTAATTATCTTTTTTCCTTCAAGGCCACTGTGATCAATGCTACAACTCTTCGTTGACTAAAGTACATCTTCACTACATATCACCTTAAAAAGATATTGACTGAGTTGAAGTGGATTGGCTAGATGTGGAGTACTTTCTAGGAGAGTAAATTATACCGGTGATCCCTAAACTTGTCTCATGGTATCATTTAGGTCCCCAAACTCTCAAAATGCATATTTAGTCCCTAAACTTGCTAACTGTGTCATCTAGGTCCGAAGTTCCGAAAATACCCCTATACATGATGACATGGCTGCTAATTAAGCATGATCTTTTAGACTATTTCTCTCACAAAATCAGTTGTTTACATCATAATATTTGGAGAACTTTATTTGATTGTACCAAACCATAATTATAGACCAAGAGATGGACAAAAATCAGCAATATAGGGGTATTTTGGGAACTTTGGATCTAGATGACACAATTTAGCAAGTTTAGGGACTCAAATATGCATTTTGAGAGTTTGGGGACTGTCGACGAATTATGTCGAGCACGTCTGCCTGGGGGTACCCCAGAGAGTAGATTTGTGGGTCTCGCCTAGTTCTAGGAACGATGGTGTACGAACAACACAAGGTTTAGACAGGTTCGAGCCGCGAGTAGCGTAATACCTTACGTCCTGTATGCTGGACTGTATTCCTCGTACGGTTGTGTATGATTGTAGTCTGAGCTCCCCAACTAGGGACCCCTGCCCTCCTTTATATATCCCAGGGGGCAGGGTTACATAGTAAGTACCCTAGTCGGTTACAATTGGGAGTCCTAGTCCTAGTAGGAGTACACGAGTAGTTGTCCGAGTAGTTCTACTAGGACTCGGTCTTCTGTCATGAGGGTATCCAGGGATGCATATCCCACAAGCCCCCGAGCATCTTGCACCTTTGCTTCAAGTCTTGAATCTGCTTTAACATCTTCGAGTAGTTGGAGCTAAGTCCAAGACGCTCATATCTTCTCTGACGAGTAGTCTTCAATCTTCAATTAATATGCTCACCGAAGGTGAAGCATATATGCTTAGCCCCCGAGCTTCGAGTTGATTTGGATAATCAGGTCGAGGGTCTTAAAAAAAATCTCCAAGTCTTTGTCTTGAATTGATCAACAATAGGCACAAAAAATGTGTACCCCTTTAGTATAGCCCCCGAGCCTCGAAGCGAATGGTTTGCATTCGGTCCGAGGGTCAAGAACATAATCTTCAAAGTAGCTTCTGTGTTGAGTACTTGTATTACCATTGCCCATGATCATGTTAATGTCCATTAGTTTGCTGTAGCAAACATGATATGATATCCGAGTATCGACTGATGCCAGTACTCGGTTTAGTCTTCGAGTTGTCGTAATATGCAAGCACCGACTAGTTCAAAGTACTCGGCTGGCATTGTAGGGCCGCGCCATTTGAGTACCGACTAGTTCCAGTACTCGTCTCCATGTCTTGTCTTGCGATGTGTAGCCCCCGAGCTTCAAGCGACTAGTTGAAGTACTCAGTATGTGAGCACCAACTAGTACTCGATTGGCTCCGTAGTGTCATGAAGAGGTGAAGTGGTGCCAAGTCTCACTGGTGTGAGTACTCAGCTGTGAACCCTGCAATTTAAATATATAGGATGAGTAGTATCCGATCATGAAAAAGTAAATAACAGTATTTGTAATGCTTGCAAAGCAAATAATAACACTTGTAATGCATGTAAAGGTTTTTGCTCGTGCTCTTGTAGTAGCCCTGTTACGTTTAAACACTTGGTCCCGCTTAACCCGTCCTTTTAAGGTGCATAGGTGTTGCGAGTGAGCCGAAGCTTCACAAATTAAGGTGCATGAGTGGTACATGAATACAATGGATAGGTAGTTAAACAAGAATTAGGCTAGAAGTTGATTTATTTTAGGACAAACTTTTTGAGTAGATTTATTTTGGACGGAGAGAGTAGTAGTTTAGCCCATAGTTTATCCAAACCCATCATAATACAATGCTTTTGATATTTTAAGCACAATTGTTTATCACCATTCAAGTTATATGTTTATGGTTCTTGTTGCCCCCCCTAATGATAAATCATCCTGGCTCCGCCCCTGCTGGGTCTTGAAACCGATAAGGTACAGATTGTCCACTCTGAATGGCGAGTGTGCATTCTATAGTACCATGGCCCTTGAGGGTGATGTGGAGCTGGTCTGGTTGCCACGTACTTCTGCTTGCCGAGTACAGGACGTTTCTCGATATGGGGCTTGGTTGTTGTCAGGGCCAACAGCCACTCCATCTCGCAGGGGCGCGGCGGACCTTGAGAAGATATTGAATAAGGGCACACCTTGAGAACCATCAAATTTGTGAAGAAAAACATGATAACAAATAGCTAATTACCTTGGCACAAAAAAATGAGTGAGGGCATGTGCCCTCACTCGAATAAACGTGTGGGTCCGCCCCTGCCATCTCAGACATATATGAATGCCTTGTACCGATCAGCCAATTGGCTCACGTTGAAGGGCATCGCTGTGATCTTGATCTGCCGCAGCTGGTTCGGCTTCCAGTCCTCCTTCCTCAAATTGGATCCAGCAACGTACATACGATTAGCTCGCTAGCATGCATGCATGCATGGGACGTAACACAGTCTCTACTCTCTATCTACCCTAAAAAGCATAATTGTACTCTCTATCTACCCTAAAAGCATAATTGGGAGGAAAAAGTATTGATCCCATCTAGCTCTAATAACCGTCGTCGGCCTCTAGCAGTCGATTCCCTTCCATCCCGACGCAAACAGGCCTCCTCCTGATCAAAACTGTCGCCCACACCCCACGTCGTCGCCCACATCTCCATTCACGTTATCTGCAGCCCGCGCCCATTCACTCGTCGCTCCTCCCAGTCCCAGCAAAAGGGGTTCTGCAATCTAGATGTAAATGACGAGCATGGAAAGTGGAGAGGTCTAGGTCATTTGTAACAAGGCGTGGCTGATGGAAGACTGACAAGCATGTCCATGGTGAGAATACTAGTGCCCAACGGCGGAGCCAGCAGCCCCCCTCCCCAGGTCAGCGTTGCCCAGCAGCTTAAGCAGCCAAATGATGGTGTTTAGCATCCTAATCACAATTTTACTTTGGCTCCCCCCCTTAATGATAAATCATCCTGGCTCCGCCCCTGCTGGGTCTTGAAACCGATAAGGTACAGATTGTCCACTCTGAATGGCGAGTGTGCATTCTGCAGTACCATGGCCCTTGAGGGTGATGTGGAGCTGGTCTGGTTGCCACGTACTTCTGCTTGCCGAGCACAAGACGTTTATCGATATGGGGCTTGGTTGTTGTCAGGGCCAACAGCCACTCCATCTCGCAGGGGCGCGGCGGACCTTGAGAAGATATTGAATAAGGGCACACCTTGAGAACCATCAAATTTATGAAGAAAAACATGATAACAAATAGCTAATTACCTTGGCACAAAAAAATGAGTGAGGGCATGTGCCCTCACTCGAATCAACGTGTGGGTCTGCCCCTACCATCTCAGACATATATGCCCTGCTAAAACAAAACTAATAATATTACTCTCCAAAATATGAATTGAATTCGGTTTCTGCACAAGTTTTGATGATGTACCTGAATGAATTATATCTAGAATATGTGGCACTATGGTACATCATTGTCTCATGATTTCAGATTGTAATAGATGCAGGACCGCGCCCTTATGTGGAGAACCTGGGGGTTGAGTCTTACATTTTGCTAAGAACTCTGAAGTGGCCAATCACTCGGAGCAATGCAACATCTTCAGAACAGACCAAGGCTAGTTGATCCCTCACTACTATGGACACACTCATCCCTTCCAGCATCACAGTCATCAAAGTATATGTCATTGATGCCACTTAAATATAATCTATTATTTCTGTCAGCAATTTCTAGATAGAGGAACAAATCACACCTATTATACATAGCATGCACTAAAGATAAAAAAGCAGAGTTTTGCGCTGGTGACCAAGCATATCAGTTTCATGTGCAACCACCCCCATAAAGAACATAGGGAAAGACATCATATAATTAGTAGATGGATTATTAAACATTATGATTACTACCATGTGTACAAATCGAGGTTGTTACAGCTAATGGAGTTTATTACAAGGAACTGAACATACCATACGACAAGATTGATTTGAGGACAATATACTCAGATAAATCGTCACAAGCATGCAAAGTTATTTTGGACCTAGACGTGCTGGCACGGAATAATCAAAAACAGATATATGCGGGAAAAAAAGATGATGTGCTGTGTATGATATGCATTGTGTAACACACTCAAATACAACTTCTGCTAAAAGAAAAGGTGAGAACAAGACATCCGTCTAAAATACTAGCCCATGGTAATATAAGACTGCCTAACGAAGGGAATACACTAAAAATATATTATGCAGGAGCAAGCAGCCATATCCCCTACTCAATAGCTGCCCCAACAATTCTCCAGAAGAAAATCAGCGACAATGCCAAATTAATACATTCTTCAATAGCCCACTAGGTTGATGAGTATTAGAATCATTGAAGGTGACATAGAGAAGCAATCAGCTCTCTCATACATGGTCAAATGCAGCAACTCAACCCAGGACCTATTGTAATCAACAGTGAGGAGATTAGGAAACTTAAACTTGCGATATCAAAATTTAGTTTTACAGGGAACAATCTATGTACACAAATATCAAAAGAAAAATAGACAACAGTAGTCTTACATTCTTCAAATAGCTTGCAAAAAAATGCATTCTAATCTTCTTGCTGATGAGCTTCTAAATTTAGTTTTTCAGGAAGCCCCCCCAGCCAGCAGGGAATGTATGGGAAAGACTCACACTTAGCAATCGATGGTGGAACGAAAGGAAACGATCAATATAGAATTTTGGGAAAAGCTTGCCCAAATCTTGAAGCTTTGAGTTACTCCAATTATAGGCTAGCACTCTGTCAAACTTATCACTCAAGAAAACCACCTCTTTGTACAGATGAAATCCAAGACAAACGATATACGAATCCTTGCTCCTACTTCCAGGTTCGAGAACATTATCATTGTCGGAGTCCCACTCAAATTTCTCTACCACTCTATCTTCCACTATTACTCCGTCCACATCAGAATCTCCATAAGCATGTCGGTCATGTTCCCAATAGTAAAATTCTTGTAAGTTCCAAGGCCCACCACAATATTCATCAGGGTTCAGATTCGGCAGGAAGGGGAAAATGTCTCTGTCATGCTTCAATACCCACTCCGTCTGACGATCATGACCATACTGGTCGTTAAGGAACCAAATATCAAGTCGGGACCCCTGGAAAAATGATGCACAGTATATCCCTTTGATTGATTTCCCTAGATAAAATTCTCCATCTTCTGCCGGCAACTTAATGACTCGATACTTATTGTCTGACAGTGATATTCTGCAATAAAAAATAGAATTAAACGATCTCATCATATAGCTCAAAATTCCAACCAGAATGGTACGGTGATGCTTAATCAATCAGTATCTACCTCATCACAAAACAGTCGGAGCAACATACGTAGAGTGATCCTCGCCAGTAGCCACACTGATGATTGAAAAATGATTCTACTGAAGCAACCATGGCAGGTAACATTCCTGCAGCCTCCCCTTCCCGACCAAATGCTCTCTTGTCCCATGAACCACTCTTTGATGAAAACACAGATAGGGTCATTGTGGACGGCGGCCATTCAGATTCCTCGCATTTTTCGCCGTCGCGCAGCTTGTATGGAACACTTGGTAGTATGAGCAACTCGAAGTCGGGCGACAGGCTGGGGTCGAACACCAGGTACTCGTCTGTGGAAACACCCATGCCTGCAGGTGGGGGCTGGGGCATGTCCTCCGGATTCGGACGCGGAGGCAAGGGCGCCCACTGCCGTGTCGCCGGGTTGACGACGCAGTGCCGGAGCGCGAGGAGACCGTTGCAGTGGTCACGGACGTCGATGGGGGGCAGGCGGTCGTCGTGCTCACCGGATACTACCGTGTAGTCGAGCCGGCCGGAGACGGCGGCGGCGCCGGTGGTGGCGGGGCGGCAGAGGAACTGCGTGAACCATAGGTCGTGCCACCCCTGGCGATCGCCGGCGAGACGAGCGTAGATCTGCTAGCTAGGGTTCAGCGCGAGGCGAGATTGGGGACGCCAGCTGGGGAATGGCAGGACTTGATGAGACGAATGGAAACTCTTATGGGGTGTGCGCTGGATGTTGTGGTTTTCTATTTCTTCTTCCCTTTTGGGTTTGCGTCCGGGGGCAGGCTCGCAGGTGCTCACTGCCAACTGGCCGGGTCCAGGAGGTCGATGCCAGTCAGTAGAATGGTGGGACTCGCAAGTAGTTAACGGTGGGCCTTTTGTTTTCTGACGATTTTCCAACTAATATTACTCTTCCCTGCTAAAACAAAACTAATAATATTACTCTCCAAAATATGAATTGAATTCGGTTTCTGCACAAGTTTTGATTAATATTGTACTACTAGATTAGTCAAACTGGTTCCGAAACTTTACATTCACCTTTTCAATTATGCCGCTGCCAGGGCCGGCCGCCTGGCTGGGTGCCCGGCGCGCGCCGCCCGCCCGGCTCCTCCTGCGAACAGTCGGACGCCCTCTTGCTGCTGCGGCGGGGAAGGGAGGGGGGCGCAGCTCGGCAGAGAGAATGGAGGGGGCGAGGGAGACGGGTAGAGAGAGGCTTGAGATGGGGCGGGCGGCGGGGATGTGGCCGGAGCTCGTGCAGAGTCTTCGTCGGCCGGGGCCGAGATCCGCGTCTCTGCAGCAGAAAAGCAAGTAGAAACCTAGGCCAAGGAACACAGTGGTGACCCCCCCCCCCACACACACACACCGATAGCTTCAGCACCAGCAGCGGCATGGCCTCGGCCATGCTCGACGTGAACGTGGCGAACCGCCCAGATGGAGACACGACCTAACGGCGCTGGGCTCCTCGACGCCGGGTCCGCCGCAGCCGTAGGGCTCGAGCTGCGCAACGCAGTAGAGGAGGAGCGTGAGGTAGGGCAGGGGGGCGGCGGTTGGAGTGGAGGGGGCGGAACAGCGAGAGTAGCGGCGACGCGTGGGGATGGTGGGGAAGGTACGGCGGGGCAACGGGGGTGCAGGGAGGAGCAGTGGGGTGTGGTAGGCCGGCGGGGTGTGCGGAGGGGGCGGCGGCGTGGGTGGCGGGGAAGCAAGGGGTGCGGCGGGGTGGCGGAGGTGCGTCGGGGCGGCAGCGCATAGGGGTCGCGGGGGATGTGCAGGGCAGAAGTGGGACGGCGGTGGAGTAGGGGAGGCCGAGCCCTCGCGTCGCCGCTGGCCGGCCGCGTCACACCATCGCCGGTGGGCTAGAGAGAGAGAGAGAGGGGGGGGGATGGTGGCCGGGTAGGGTGGAAGCAGGGGTGGTGGGCACGGGAGAAAGAGGAGGGAGGGAGGAGAGAGAACAAGTGGGAAGGATGGGAGAAGATAAATTGTGGGACCCAGTAGGTGCTAGTTGGTATAGAGAATGAGATACAGAGTATGACGGGTGCGGAGAAAATCAGTATGGAGTTTAGAATCTTGATGACCAGAACAGAATATTCTTTATATGGGATGGAAATAGAGTACGACGAGTGCGGATAGTCTAACCTTGACCTTTTGCTAGCTAGCTAGCCTGCCGAGCCCAGGGCAACCAAAGGTGCGCGTTCCCTGACGATTCCCTCCCGCGCGGGTATCAACATCGGTCATCTCAAGTCAAAGTTGGTTCAAAATTGGTCCCGCAAGAGAATAGAAACTATATCCAGCAATTCTCTCCGAGGTCAACAAGATAAAGGCAATGGTGCTGCTGTTGATGGCAGCCTGCAAGAGATACTTGTTGTGGTAGAGAACAGGTAGCAGCGAGCCAGCGACAAGGATGGCCGCTGCCGGCCTTGTAGACAAATTAGTTGACCAGCTCGGAGGGGGGCTTGCTGCCACGGGAACTCATCTCCTCGAACATCGATCATGGCGATGGCAGGGCAGGGCATGAGCGAGTTGATGGGTCTGGCCCTTCTGTTGATGGTGAGGATGAAGGTTGCCGGTGGTTCCGTGAGCTCGGGAGAGGTGGAATTTTAGCGCCAGTGGAGGTGCGGGTATTAGGGATGAAAATGGTCGGAAACAGTCGGTAAAAGGTATCACAAATTTCACAATCTATATAAATGTATCATAAATTTAACAAATTTATTTATTTTATGAAATGAATAGATTAAAATAGAACAATATAATAAAAAATAGTTAAAAATAATAAGTGATATAATACGATAAAAATTAAAAACAACGAAAACATACAGTAACGGTTTTCATCTCTAGTGGGTATTATTAGAGAATGGATTTTTCATCTCCTACATTTGTCCTGGTCATTTAATTTTTGGCTCGAGACTCATGTCTCCCTGGTTGGTGTTACCAACCGGGACTTTTGTCCGGGTTAGTGTTGTGGTATCCAGAGTAAAGGTCTCGTGACCTTTAGTCCCGGTTGGTCCTCCACTGGTTATTATAAAAAAAAGCACTCCAGACTAAGTCACGTGTGCTTTGTAGGTGAAATAAAAAGGATGCTACAAGTGAGACAAGATGTCCTAGGTTTGAGTCCCTATACTATCACTTAGTACAGGGCACTATAAGGAAGCTACAATGCCTTATACTATTACTTAGTAGTATACTAGTAGTATAGAAAAGATCTAACCATTAAATAGAGTGATTTAGTAATCTTTATCTAGGTATTAATTGAACCAGTATTTTTCTCAAAATGCGCCTGGCGGTTCCCTGCCCCGCCGCCGATCCAGCCCGCCTAGCCTCATCCCCGTAACGCCTCTTTCGCACCGCTAGTCCTAGACAACTCCTCCACATGCAATCACCACCATGGCTCCGCCTGTCAAGTGCCGTTGGCCTCCTTCCCATGCCGCTACTTCCCCGGCGTTGGTCGTGGGCACCTCGTCTAGGTGCCATCGCCGCAGCATGTTAATGGAGCAACGCAGTAGTTTCTAGTGATATAGAATTGTATACTATTTATAGCATGTACAGGTGAAGTTTTTCTTATACTATCTATACTACTAATTTTATATTATACTTATATCATAGGTGAAGTTTTTAGTAGTATACAATTATTCTCTGCCATCGGATATTTTTATACTAGTTCTTTTTAACTGTAGTTTAAGGTACCATAAAAGACCTAAGAGGTGCTTACACACCCTATTATGACCACACAGATTGCTACCATCTTGTGTTTTGTCGTCGTTATTACAGTACATTCCTCTCTTTCCAGGGTTTTGCATTACTTTGTCCTTAGAAATAGTCTTCGGGTCTTTGCCAACGAACAACGTATAAGATGCATATGCATTACTAGTCTGCACAGAATGAGATGGAAAACCGGGTATCTTTTTTTTGCGGGTGAAAAACCGGGTATCTTGATAATCTTATAGGAGGTGTTATCATTGCCTCAGTCCTCCCTAGCTTCTTCTTCTCTTGTAGGTTTGTCCAGTACTATCCAGGTAACGTGGCAATTCAGTGGAAATGGAGATATCACTAGAGTATATTCTGGCAGAGTTGATGGTGTGCTCGTAACCATATAAGCTTCCTTCCTCAGAGTAAGCAGTGGCTCCCAGCAGGATCTTCTTCCTCAAGTCGACCTCGACCATCCATGTCGGTTCATCATATCTGTAGAGATTCTTTTTCAGCCGGAAGCAGACGGCGTCAGGGTTCTCCATGCTCACAACAGGATACTCCGGCGTAACACGTGGGAAACGCTTCTCCGAACCTAGTGCATCATCCCAGAATTCTTCCTCATACATTGTCACATCTTTCCTCCATGTATAATAATCGTCTTCACGCAGCGACCAGGTGGTGATCCGGAAGGTGTGGTTCCACGTCAGCACATTGGCATGGCCCACCCCCCAGTTGCTGCAGTGCTTGCTATCTACACTGACGAACTTGATCCCGTAGCGTGTGCCACACACGCTCCGGGAGTTCGCAGGGCATCCTCGGCCATGGTAGGCGTAGTCATCGGGGTCTCCTACCGTGTCCACCGGAAGCGGCACGTACCGGAGCCTCGGCGGTGGCGGCGGTTGGTTCTTCTTCTCCGACTCCGGCAAGGATAACATGTCTGCTACGATCATCCCACGGTAGTAATCCACCCAGATCAAGAACCGGCCGCGTCCGTACGGCACGACCGCGTCGGTGTGCCAAAAGTTCAGGTCACGTCCGCCATTGGCGCCGCGGACGTGCAGGTTCTTGAAGGCCTCCCACTCGCCGGACCCTGACCGGAACACGTGGACGTTGATCGCCGGCGGCGAATCCGCAGCCTCCCGCGTCATGGAAAGCTTTGCCACAACGAAGGACGATGACGAGCCCTCTCTGTCGTCTCTACAACAGGACATGATGCCCGTGCTGTCCTTGCTCAAAAGGCACTGCCTGGGCTTTCCTCCGAAGCCTAGTTCCTCGTGGTAGTGAAGAGGCAGCAGTGACAGGGACGAGGGGTCGCCGGCGCCGCCGGTGCTCCCCTGGTAAACGAAGTAGTCGACGGGATCACCACCACCACCGAAGCGACGGGACATCTTGAGCAGAACTACGTCACGGTGCGCGGCGATGACGTCAGGGCGCGTCGACGACATGGGGCCGGGGCCTTGGGGCCCTTCGAGGCAGAGGACGGAGGTCCCGGGCGGCGCCACGAGCTCGAAAGAGACGGAGACCTTGTCGCCGTTGGAGGTGAGGGCGGAAGCTGATGACGTGGTGCGGTGGTCACCGGGGAAAGCGTCGCGCCGGGCGCCGGCGAGGTTCAGGATCACCCAGCTGGGACGACGGGAGGCCGGCGGTGGTGAATCCATGGACGAGGAGCAGGACGAGCGCTTGAATCGCCGGCGGTGGTGGCCGGTGGGCACATGTGTGTCCTTATGCTTGGTCGTGGTCGGCATGGAGGTATGGTGGCAGGGAGACCTGCCGGACGGGGAGGCATCGTCGGACGACGGCCTAGACCGCCGGTGGCCGGACATCGACATGATCTTTGCCTCCGTCGTGCAGATTATTTTGCGATCGAGGCGCGGTGGCGAGGGTTTGTTTGGTGGCGTCGGAACAAGTTGAGACGGAGGACATATATATATTTAGCTTCCAGGTCGAGGGAAGTTCGGTTTCGGACTGTGCGGCAGGGCAGATATGGAAAGCGGGACAGTTAAATGTTGGTTGGCAAGTTTTTGCCTTAGTTCAAACAGAATACGCATGTACACACTTTTTTTTAATGATGACATATGCACGTATAGTAAATCTTATAGTCTGATGCGACATGAAATGAACCGAAACTATTTTTTTCAATCGCACACACTTATCCATTGAAATAGATTTCTTTACTCTCATAATTAATCTAATTTTAAACTATATGAGTTACTAGCAAATAGGCCTATATAGTGCAATAGGAAATACTCGCTCCGGTTCATATTAGAAGTCGTTTTGGATAAGGTTTGAGTCAAACATTGAGAATATAAACCATGAATAACATTTAAGTCCTTGAATTTAGAAATATGGAAATTATATAAATATATTGGTCTTGAGAATTACTTTCATAAAAATATATATATATATAACTTTTCAAGAAATATTTTTATAGAAAAGAGAAGTCTGCTTTGGTGACCGTGTCGCTGTCCTAAACAACTTCTAAAATGAACCAGAGGGAGTATATTTGATTTAAAATAAAATTGATCAAATAAAGTATATATTTTGTAAATATCAATAATTATTCGGAATTAACTAAGTATACGATTGAAAAAGGTACAGATACACGACACTGCATTTTTTTTAAAAAAAACTAATTTTGCTACACAAATATTGAGATATCTGAAGCCATTTGAGGATCTTTTTTTCTCTAAAAGTTGAATAACAGTCATTGTGGGCAATGCATTTTACATCAAGTACATGGGTGAACATGGAGAACCCTGAGGCGGTCTGCTTCCTGCTGGACACACGAGTTGTTGTGATGGAGACACAACATGGGTGATCGAGCTGAGGTCGACATGAAGAAGAAGCTTCTGCTGGCTTGCACTGATTATTCAGATGATACAGGCTTGCCTGGGGACACGGACACCATCAGTACTGCTGTTAGAGCATCTCAGGGTCTCCCCTTCATCTCAAGTGAAATAACAAGTTACCTGTATGGTAGAGAAGCCTGCAAGAAAAGGAGGCGAGATAACATCTTAGATACCCAGTTTTTCATATATCTTTCTGCACAACTACCGACATCTTCTTTAGGCTCTGTATCTTCTGAGAGATCATCCACTACTACAGTCTTCAAATGATTATATGTGCATACGTGCATGGATATATGCTTGATTCTAATCAAGAACATGAATTTATATATTAACAGGCTTGGCACCACAGTAGACAACATTATTTGCATATGTCAGTATGACAGTATATTTGTGCAAATAAGGTGAGCTATAGGCTCAGAGCCAACTATTGCATCTTCTGATTAACAAACTCAGTTATATTTAAATCTACAAGTGGTCGAAATATAAAAAAGGCTGATAGCACAGGTTTTACAAGTCAAGTAAAAAAATAAACGCAGCACGTGTGTAGTTACTATTTCAGTATTTCGATTGCATGAACTAGAGACGCTGCACCGGAGGCCCCCGCGTCGTCCGCACGAGCGACACGGGCGGCGTTCACCCCAGCGCGCCGCCGGCCCCTTCCAGCCTCCCTCAGGTCCGGCCGCCGCCGGAGTGCGCCCCCGGAGGTCCGGGCGACCGCGAGGATGGCGGCGGTAGGGCACTCCCCTGCGCTTTTTCTTCTCCCCCGTCGTTTCCCCTCTTCTTCTCCACCCCCTCCGTCTCCTGCGTGCTCCGGCTGCGACCCCCTCCCAGCGGCAGATCCGGCCCTCCCCTGCGTAGATCCGGCCGCTCCCTATGTGGATCTGGCCATCATCCCCCACGCTGCAGCGGCGGTTCCGGCCCTGCCTGCTGTGGTCCCGGGCGTCCCCCGCATGCCACCGGCGAGCCTGCTTGCATGCAGGCGGGCGGCCAGCGTCCCTTTGGGCGCCACAGTCCATCAAGCTTCACCACGGCAGCAGCGTGCAGCGTCGGCCCTGTAGGGGCGGCGGCGCTTGGGATGGCGAACCGCCAGTCGGTACTGGCTCAGATCCAGATCCCGACCGGTGGGACGCCCTCCCACCCGGGGGCTCTCCCTCGACACCTCCTGTGGCCTTTAGGGGCGGCGGTGGCAAGTGGAGGCCGGTGATCCCCTCCGATCTGCCTTTGAGGGTGACGCTGCTAGGCGGCGGCTATCAGAGCCATGAGTTTCTTCCGGTCGTCTGTGTTATGCTCGAAATGGATTGCAGTCTTGCAGGGACATCAGACGAAAGTCATTTTCGGGATGCCGGTGTCGACAACGACGGCGTCACGGAACGTCGTTTTCTCTCTTGGGGGCGTTGTTGAAATGTTCTTTGCTAATGTTGGATGAATTCCGGGTGAAAACCCAATTCCGGCTTGCCGGTGGGCGGTGGCGGCGTCTTCGACGTCGTTTCCTTCTTGGAGGCACCGCTTTAGAGGTCCATTTCATCCGATTGTGCCTTACTTATTGGGCGTTGCTAGGCATCGTCGTGGGTGTGGCAACTCGTCAGAGTGAATGCATAGAGGTTGTATTATGTTCGTGGTGGAGTTTGATTCAGTCTGTCATCAAGTTTCTAAGTAGACGAAGAATGTGATGGATTGGTGATGCTTATAAAGACAAAGCAAGGTAGAAGCATGGACGAAGAAGAAGATGGAGGCTTAGTCTTCTAGTTTTTTTCTTTTCCATAGAGCTTTTTTCTTGTGTTTGTGAGCTCGTCATTATTGAGGAATAGAGTCTAAGAACTCTTTGTAACCTTTGGCTATATATGTCCACATGTGGATATATAGGCCGGATTTTATCCTTTAGCTAAAAAAAAAGCTCCAACTTTAGGCGCCTGACCAGGCGATCATGCAAGATAGTAGTCATCGTTGATCAATATCCATCTGCTGTTAACGCATGCATACAGTGGATATATGTACTGTGTGAGTGTGTTCCAAGCCTTGTAGGTTGTGTGGCCAGACGATAGACCATGGCTTTTGTAATCCCGTGCTCCTCAACTGATGTAATTGTTGTAGTACTTCCTCTGTTTCAAGTATCTGACGCCGCTGCTTTTTAATTTTTATGTTTATTTTTCTACAACATAATTGTGCAAATAGATAAACACGCAAGGCATGCTTAATATTATTTATGGCAAAACTATGGCACTTCGTTCACGTTGACCAACTAATAATTGCTTACGGCATGATTAGAATTGTTGGTAAAAAACTGAGTAAAAATAAATGGCGTCAAATGTTTAAACTTTAAAACGGGTTTGCGACTGGGACTATGTCATCTTGAGACTGTGACAATCACTTGTTACTAATCAGTCATGAGGCAATGGTCATTTGTGCTAGAAATTCTTTTATTTCTCTTTTTTTTTGGGGATTGCATCACATTTTATTAATGTACCTTTTCTTATCGAGACCATTCCTATGACACCTCCAAGAGACTATTTCTTGATGAATCCATTTCATACAGAGGGTTCGAGAATGGGGTAGGGTCCTGAAAACCTTCAAGGTTGAGATACAATGTGTCATTCCCAAGTATTTAGATGCAACCTCGAAATTCAGTAACCAAAAACTTTGTCCATTGATCTTTTAATTCAGTAAAAAATGACAATATAAATGGCTTGGGAACTTTGGTCTCATTTAAAATTCCGGTAAATATTTTTTCCGGTCTCTACGATAAATACAAAATATCGAGAATATCAAACTAATTTTTTTCAAAAAATTATTTTTGTATAATTTTACTAGAAATGATCTCTAAACCATCATACATCATAATTTTGTATATAACAAAGAAATATGACAATATTTCACAAGTTTAACATGTTAGATAGTTTCATTGTACAGAGTTTAAGGACAATTTCGGATCCTGCCGATAAACATTTTGCTGAAAATGCAACTATATTTTACATAATACCATTCACATTGATTAGGGAAAAATTATGGTTAACGATACTGCCTTTATACCTGGTCGGAATATCATGGAAGACGTTGTAGTCCTACATGAAACGATTCATGAGTTGCATAGGAAGCAAATGAGCGGTGCCATATTTAAAATCGATTTTGAAAAGGCATATGATAAGGTGAAATGGTCCTTTCTTCAGCAAACCTTAAGAATGAAAGGTTTTGCACAGAAGTGGAGAAACTGGATTGAGAACTTTACACAGCAGGGACATGTAGGGATTAAAGTAAATGATAATGTAGGCCACAATTTCCAGACGTGGAAGGGGCTTAGACAAGGAGACCCGTTATCACCATTACTTTTTAATGTGGTCGTTGATATGCTGGCAATTATTATTAATAGAGCCAAAGCAGAGGGACAAATATCAGGGGTTGTACCGCACTTAGTGGATGGAGGGTTATCCATTCTACAATATGCGGATGACACTATTCTCTTTATGGACCACGATTTTGAAAAAGCAACTAATATGAAACTGTTATTATGTGCTTTTGAGCAATTATCGGGTCTAAAAATCAACTTCCATAAAAGTGAAGTCTTCTGTTTTGGCCAAGCGAAGGAATATGAGCAACAGTATGCAGAATTATTCGGGTGTCGCTGTGGATCCTATCCGTTTAGATACCTCGGTATTCCAATGCATTATAGGAAGCTGAGTAATTCAGATTGGAAAGCGATCGAGGAAAAATTTGAGCGAAAATTGGCGGGATGGAAAGGAAAGCATATGTCGGTAGGAGGAAGATTGGTTTTAATTAATTCTGTTCTTTCAAGCCTTGCTGTTTTTATGCTTTCCTTTTTTGAGATACCAAAAGGGGTGCTGGAGAGATTAGACTACTATAGATCAAGATTCTTCTGGCAGTCTGATAATCATAAGAAAAAATACAGATTAGCCAGGTGGCCGATCTTGTGTCAGCCTAAGGAGTTGGGCGGTTTAGGAATTAAGAATTTGGAAATTCAGAATCAATGCTTTTTGAGCAAGTGGTTGTTCAATTTGATTAATGGGGATGGTATGTGGCAACAGCTCTTAAGGAACAAATATTTACGTTCTCAGACCATTACACAAGTGGAAAGGAAACAAGGTGATTCACACTTCTGGTCTGGTCTGATGAAAGTAAAAAATACCTTTACAAATCTGGGATCTTTCCAAGTGAATGATGGACAACAAATTCGATTTTGGGAAGATAAATGGTTAGGTAATGAGCCCTTGAGGCGACAGTATCCATCCTTGTATCATATTGCAAGACGGAAAAACGACACAGTAGCATCGGTTTTCTCTAGAGTTCCCTTGAATGTGTCTTTTAGAAGAACATTGGTGGGGCAAAATCTAAATCTCTGGTATGATTTAGTTGGTCGGATAGGTCACGTGCAGTTGAATGAGAGTAAAGACATTTTTAGGTGGAGTCTTAATCCTACTGGTCTTTTTACTGTCAGATCTATGTACATGGCTCTTATAACTCCTAATATTGCGCCTGTCAATCATAATAAGAAAATTTGGAAGCTGAAGGTCCCGCTAAAAATTAAGATTTTCATGTGGTATTTAAAGAGAGGCGTAATTTTAACAAAGGACAATTTAGCTAGGCGGAATTGGAATGGAAATAAATTATGCTCCTTCTGTTCTAAGGAAGAAACCATACAACATCTCTTATTTGATTGTCATATGGCCAAATTTTTGTGGAGGGCTGTGCTAATTGCTTTTAATTGTCCTTTACCAACTAGTTTTAATCACATGTTCAAGCTTCACCACGGCAGCAGCGTGCAGCGTCGGCCCTGTAGGGGCGGCGGCGTTTGGGATGGCGAACCGCCAGTCGGTACTGGCTCAGATCCAGATCCCGACCCCGACCGGTAGGACGCCCTCCCACCCGGGGGCTCTCCCTCGACGCCTCCTGTGGCCTTTAGGGGCGGCGGTGGCAAGTGGAGGCCGGTGATCCCCTCCGATCTGCCTTTGAGGGTGACGCTGCTAGGCGGCAGCTATCAGAGGCATGAGTTTCTTCCGGTTGTTTGTGTTATGCTCGAATTGGATTACAGTCTTGCAGGGACATCAGACGAAAGTCATTTCCGGGATGCCGGTGTCAACAACGACGGCGTCACGGAACGTCGTTTTCCCTCTTGGGGGCGTTGTTGAAATGTTCCTTGCTAATGTTGGATGAATTCCGGGCGAAAACTCAATTCCGGCTTGCCGGTGGGCGGTGGCGGCGTTTTCGACGTTGTTTCCTTCTTGGAGGCACCGCTTTAGAGGTCCATTTCGTCCGATTGTGCCTTACTTATTGGGCATTGCTAGGCATCGTCGTGGGTGTGGCAACTTGTTGGAGTGAATGCGTAGAGGTTGTATTGTGTTCGTGGTGGAGTTTGATTCAGTCTGTCATCAAGTATCTAAGTAGACGAAGAATGTGATGGATTGGTGATGCTTATAAAGACAAAGCAAGGTAGAAGCATGGACGAAGAAGAAGATGGAGGCTTAGTCTTCTAGTTTTTTTCTTATAGAGCTTTTTTCTTGTGTTTGTGAGCTCCTCATTGTTGAGGAATAGAGTCTAAGAACTCTTTGTAACCTTTGGCTATATATGTCCACATGCGGATATAGAGGCCGGATTTTATCCTTTATTAAAAAAAAACTACACTCTTGGTGAGGTTCAAATGAAGTGCCTTGATGTTTTCCAACATGCATGTATTATTTTTGGTCAAGGTGCATTTGTTTTCTGTGCCACATTTGATTACGTAACACGTACTGTAACATTTCTGGAAGAATAATGACAACTTTCTGGTTACTACCTCAATCACTAGAACTTGTGATGAATTGAATTAAATGCTTAATGGATGTAATTAGAATTACTTGTGGATGTAAACCACAGTTGATATATCAATACTTTTTTGGTTGGCTACTATAGGCATTGACGGTGGTTGGCAGCCATGGAAACAACTATTTAGATTGGCAGTAGTGGGCACTGGCCAGGCAAGCAAGGAAACAACTAATTACATTGGCGGTAGAGGGCCGCCAAAGGAAACCGCCAAAGAAATTTATATCTTTGGAGATTGAAATATTTCTTTAGCCCAATAGAAATTTTGACATTGGCCTGGTTTTTCAAGGTCAAATCGCCAAAAAAAAATGATATTTGGCATCTCAAACCACCAAAAAAAATGATACTTGGCGGCCAATCGCCAAGTTAGTTGAATTTCATTGCTCTCTATTCTTGACGGGTTTTTCTTGGTAGCCAATCGCCAAGGATCATTTCCTTGGCAATTTTGATGCTTTCCAACAGAATTCGTACACCAAGGAGAGACGATGTACGTCTTCGGACCCATTCAGCACACGCATGCCTTTTTCAGTAAGATACGTACCGTGTGCTACACACCATGTCCGTGCAGCTCCTGTGGCTGCCGAGTAATGCCTGCATGGGTGCAGAAGGCCCAGAGGCAGGTGATGAGGTCACCGCCTGAGGTGACCACAGCCTTGGCATGGCCTTGGACGTCGTTAGACGGGGCCAGGTAGATGACCAGCTGCACCCAGAAATCGGCCAGCTGATTCCAACTCCAATCCTCGATCTTGTCGAACAACTCCACAGCATCCCGTGCCATCATGTCTAGGTCATCCAGCTTCCTCTTCAGAGAGTCTAGCATGGTGTCCTTGCAACACTTGGCCGGCATGCACAGCATGCATCCGCTGCTGCAATTCTGCACCACATTTGCTAGGCAGGTTCTCATGTCTTTGAACCTTTCAGACACCCATACCTCGTCGTCAGGGAGCAGCTCTGGCATGTGCGCCACCAAGTACATGCAGTACCTAGATAGCGTGGTCGCCATGACCCTCGCGTCGCCGTCTTCTTGCCGCTTCTTCTTCTCCTTCTTCAGGTGCTCGATCTCGAGGAGCTCCGTGGCAAGGTGGCTGGCGAGGATGATCTCAGTAGAAGTTTTAACTGTCCTTCCAGCACTCTCATCGCGGACAGCACCCACCTCCGGAGGAAGGCTGATGGTGTGAGTTTCCACGTCGATGAATTGCTTCATGGCCTCGATGATACCTTCCTTGGCTTTGGTTGATAGGGTTTCTTCCTTTATGCACATGGATAACTTGTCAATTGGCCCACAGGCATGGGTAATGGATACTTGGTTGATCCGGATATCATCATAAGCCCGGCGCCGCCGAAACAAATATTTAGTCACAGAAGATTTTAACACATATTTTGTCACAGGAGATTTCCAATACCTGAACCGGAACATGTAGTATAGACTAATTCGGCTCAGCCGCTGATCAAGGGCTAGGGTACCATAGTAGCACACTAGGCGCACTAGGTTCCAGTTGAAGTTGAAGTAGGAGGTGCAGAAATCATAGGCCTCAAAGCAAATGAGGATGGCTAGAAGCGCCAAGGTGACAGAAAGAGCAAGGAATGGGAAGTTTTCAAGGCGGCCTCTTGATACCAGGGCCATGCAATAGAAGTAATCAGCGTCCTTGGTGGTGACGAGTATAGCCCAGATGGCTATGAGGTATATGGGCACGAAGAGAATGGACAGGACCAAGTTTGAGATGAAAAATTGATGACTGGACACCGCCACACGGTCGGCCGCTTGGTAGTAGCGCTCTAGGAAATCGAGCTCTAGCCGAAGCACCCGGAAGGGCCTGTTTGCTGAATCAACCTCTGGGCCACGGTCGTGGAGGTTGAGCAGGCCCTCAAGCATCACCCTGCGTGCCATGTTCGAGCTAACCTCCACCATGGGGTATTGCTCGAAATGGCGGCGCAGCAGCTTGAAGAGGGAGAACGAGAGGCACAAGTCCTGAAGGTATACTCCCCTCCTGCCAGAGAAAAGGGTACTAATTTGCTTATCACCGTTCTGCTGTTTCCCCCATTGCCACACCTGGTGATGCTTATAAAGACAAAGCAAGGTAGAAGCATGGACGAAGAAGAAGATGGAGGCTTAGTCTTCTAGTTTTTTTCTTATAGAGCTTTTTTCTTGTGTTTGTGAGCTCCTCATTGTTGAGGAATAGAGTCTAAGAACTCTTTGTAACCTTTGGCTATATATGTCCACATGCGGATATAGAGGCCGGATTTTATCCTTTATTAAAAAAAAACTACACTCTTGGTGAGGTTCAAATGAAGTGCCTTGATGTTTTCCAACATGCATGTATTATTTTTGGTCAAGGTGCATTTGTTTTCTGTGCCACATTTGATTACGTAACACGTACTGTAACATTTCTGGAAGAATAATGACAACTTTCTGGTTACTACCTCAATCACTAGAACTTGTGATGAATTGAATTAAATGCTTAATGGATGTAATTAGAATTACTTGTGGATGTAAACCACAGTTGATATATCAATACTTTTTTGGTTGGCTACTATAGGCATTGACGGTGGTTGGCAGCCATGGAAACAACTATTTAGATTGGCAGTAGTGGGCAAGAGACAGGCAAGCAAGGAAACAACTAATTACATTGGCGGTAGAGGGCCGCCAAAGGAAACCGCCAAAGAAATTTATATCTTTGGAGATTGAAATATTTCTTTAGCCCAATAGAAATTTTGACATTGGCCTGGTTTTTCAAGGTCAAATCGCCAAAAAAAAATGATATTTGGCATCTCAAACCACCAAAAAAAATGATACTTGGCGGCCAATCGCCAAGTTAGTTGAATTTCATTGCTCTCTATTCTTGACGGGTTTTTCTTGGTAGCCAATCGCCAAGGATCATTTCCTTGGCAATTTTGATGCTTTCCAACAGAATTTTAGTTGATTTATTATATATATACAGGCATACAGCTCCGACATGTAGATGAAGAATACTATTTTGGAATGATTTGCTCACTTATCCATGATATACTTTATTAGAAAAATAAAACAAGTGTTGGAGGAAAGTTTAAGTAATTTGAATTGTCTGTGGACTAAATTGAGAGTAGATATATTATATACGGTGTGGGAGAGAAATAAAGTGAATTAATAACGATAATATATAAGATATAATGGTTTTGGCAGAAGAGAGAGAACCATTTAGATGATATATGTAGAATGGTACATATATTCCTGCTTGAACCTTGATGCTGGCCGTGCAATTAATGTACGTATTTGCCATCCCGTCTTTATACTTATACTACCTCATCAACTGATCATTATACAGTTATTAAATTATTAAATTTCAAGGATGTTCATGTACATGGAAAATAATTTTTCATCCGGAAGGCATCAGATTTCCAGAAGGTTACAGTTACAGCGTATTCTACTCTCCTATTCGACAAGTGCACGTACTGCATGCAAAACCTAATTTAACACGAACCGAACTAACATGTGCTCATCTGCCGCCACGCCAACCTCCACAACGATGACGACGGAGACAGAGACGCCCTGCCGCCGCCGGCCTATGCGCTCGTCCGAGAACTCATCTTTCCATCATACCTCCATGGCAACAATCTCGACCACGGCGACAGAGGCACCTGCCCACCGGCGATCAAAGCGATCGTCCAGCTCGTCGCCCAAGGCTTCGTCTTCCTCCCTCCCCACCTGGGTGATTCTCAACCGAACCGGCGCCCGGAGGGAGAATGTCCCCGGCGACCGCACCACGTCGGCGGTGACCCACACCTCCACCGGCGACGAGGTCTCCGTCTCCTTCCACCTCGCGCAACCGCCCGGCACCTCCCTCCTCACCGTCGACTGCCCCCAAGGTCCTGCCCGGACCAACCCTGAGGTCATCGCGGCCGACGGCGCCCTCGTGCTGTTCGACATGCCAGTGCTGCCTGGCGCCGATCTCGCCGTCGATTACTTCGTCTACGAGGCTACCTGCCATCGATCTTCCTTGTCGCTGCTACCTGCCTTCTACCCCAAGCGAGATTCTTCGTCTCCAGGCCGCCCTATGCAGCACATCATGTCGATGGAAGCCACGGGTATCCTGCACTTGAGCAAGGGATCGTTCATCATGGCTGAGCTGAGCACAAGGGAATTAGCCTCACCGTCGACGGTGGGCATGTACCTGTTCTTGTCAGAGTCTAACGAGTGGAAGTTCTTTAAGCGTCTCCGTGTACGCTGTGCCAATAATGGCGATGATGATGAGCTTGATTTTTCATTGTGGTCAATTGATAGGGTGGTACCCTTGCGCAGCCATTTCTTGATCTGGGTTGATTATTACAAGGGGATGGTTGTCATGGACACGACGAAGCAGCTTCCATGGAGGAAGCCGCATCTCCGGTTCGTGCCGCTGCCGGTGGGTACGGTTGGATGTGACGAAGATGATTGGAACTATGGGAGAAGATGCCCTGAAGCTTACCGTACCATGTGTGTCACCCGTTCTGGCATCAGGTTTGTCACTGTCAATAATCGCCAACCGCACCAGCAGCAGCAGAGGAGCAATTTTCGCATCAACACCTGGTCCTTGTGCGACGATGATTATACATGGAGAGAAGAAGCCTCATTGGACGCTGAAGAACTCTGGGGCCTTGATTCTGAAAACCGTTTCCCAGATGCCGTCGTGCCGGAATTCCCTGTTGTTAATGTGGAAAACCCCGATAACATCTGGTTCTCATTGAACGAGGTCATACACACTTTTGGCGATAGTGCCAAAACATGGATGATCGAGGTCGACATGAAAAAGAAGGTTCTGCTAGCAGTCACTTGTTATGAAGGAAGATTTCCCAGTGATGAGGATACCATCAAGTCTGCCAGAATGATGTCTCGGGGTTTCTCCTTCATTTCAAGTGAAATGCCGCGTTATCTGCCTGGCGTAGATGCTTGTAAGAAAAGGAGGCAGTAACATCTACTGTATCTCATATTGTATACCCAGTTTTGCATCTTTTTCTACACAGCTATTAAATGCATGATGCAGATGATATGTTCATACAGGAAATCAGTTTTATCCCTCATGTTTCCTTAATGATATAATTATCCTAAGTTCCTAACGGGGGCATCGCGAGCACCAACACCTGCAGAATTATTTATATATCCTGGCTGCTGCATGTACTGCATTGTGGCCGCCCTGCTGTGTGGCCGAGTCCACTGAATCACGTGGATCCATACACTCGGGTGTAGTGTTAGTGAAAGCAAAGAGTAAACAATTTTGATTAGCTGCAAACCTAAATTAGCATGCATAGGTTGGTGTACATAATCAGCATAATGGAAAAAAGTACATGCAAATACAGAATATGTGCATCTCACCCTGTCATCATCAAGACGACACAGAAAGAAAGGAGGCCGGGATAGTGGAGAGAAGTGCTTTTGTAATGATTTCCTACAAAGCCATCGTACACAGATAGCTAATCAATAGCACTGTCGGTTCTTGTCGATGGAGTTGCAGCTTGCCCAGATAAGATAGAGTGGCCATGATTCCTAGTAGTGAAACACAAGATGTAAGAAACATTTGGGCAATCCAATCGTGAGTATATATATACAAATCCCCTTTTCACAGCATATATATAGGCACTATATATGAACACTGAGTTTCTCAGACGCGGAAAACTAAATTTGCAATACATTAATGAAGGGGTCACATGATAGTGAGATACACACTTTAGTGTCAATATATATAACATGGCACAACACAAATTTGCCAAAAGCATAGACACAAACAACGACTCGTGCAAGCATATATGTACAAATAGGCCTCCAGTGGAGAACCGAGAAAATATATGAAAAATCAAATTAACGTACACCAAGGAGAGACGATGTACGTCTTCGGACCCATTCAGCACACGCATGCCTTTTTCAGTAAGATACGTACCGTGTGCTACACACCATGTCCGTGCAGCTCCTGTGGCTGCCGAGTAATGCCTGCGTGGGTGCAGAAGGCCCAGAGGCAGGTGATGAGGTCGCCGCCTGAGGTGACCACCGCCTTGGCATGGCCTTGGACGTCGTTAGACGGGGCCAGGTAGATGACCAGCTGCACCCAGAAATCGGCCAGCTGATTCCAACTCCAATCCTTGATCTTGTCGAACAACTCCACGGCATCCCGTGTCGTCGTGTCTAGGTCATCCCGCTTCCTCTTCAGAGAATCTAGCATGGTGTCCTTGCAGCACTTGGCCGGCATGCACAGCATGCATCCGCGGCTGCAATTCTGCACCACATTTGCCAGGCAGGTCTTCATGTCTTTCAACCTTTCGGACACCCATACCTCGTCGTCAGGGAGCAGCTCCGGCATGTGCGCCACCAGGTACATGCAGTACCTGGACAGCGTGGTCGCGACAACCCTCGTGTTGCGACGGTTTCTCCACTTCTTCTTCTTGTCCTTCTTCAGGTGCTCGATCTCGAGGAGCTCCGTGGCAAGGTGGTAGGCGAGGATGATCTCAGTGGAAGTTTTAACTGTCCTTCCAGTACTCTCGTCGCGGCCAGCACCCACCTGCGGAGGAAGGCTGATGGTGTGGGTTTCCACGTCGATGAGTTGCTTCATGGCGTCGATGATACCTTCCTTGGCTTTGGCTGACAGGGTTTCTTCCTTTATGCACATGGATAGCTTGTCAATTGACCCACAGGCATGGGTAATGGATACTTGGTTGATCCGGATATCATCATAAGCCCGGCCCCGAAACAAATATTTAGTCACAGGAGATTTCAGCACATATCTTGTCACAGGAGATTTCCAATACCTGAACCTGAACATGTAGTACAGACTAATTCGGCTCAGCCGCCGATCAAGGCCCAGGGTACCATAGTAGCACACCAGGCGCACTAGGTTCCAATTGAAGTTGAAGTAGGAGGTGCAGAAATCATAGACTTCAAAGCAAATGAGGGTGGCTAGAAGCGCCAAGGTGATGCAGAAAGAGCAAGGAATGGGAAGTTTTCAAGGCGGCCTCTTGATACCAGGGCCATGCAATAGAAGTAATCAGCGTCCTTGGTGGTGACGAGTATAGCCCAGATGGCTATGAGGTATATGGGCACGAAGAGAATGGACAGGACCAAGTTTGAGATGAAAAATTGATGACTGGACACCGCCACACGGTCGGCCGCTTGGTAGTAGCGCTCTAGGAAATCGAGCTCTAGCCGAAGCACCCGGAAGGGCCTGTTTGCTGAATCAACCTCTGGGCCACGGTCGTGGAGGTTGAGCAGGCCCTCAAGCATCACCCTGCGTGCCATGTTCGAGCTAACCTCCACCATGGGGTATTGCTCGAAATGGCGGCGCAGCAGCTTGAAGAGGGAGAACGAGAGGCACAAGTCCTGAAGGTATACTCCCCTCCTGCCAGAGAAAAGGGTACTAATTTGCTTATCACCGTTCTGCTGTTTCCCCCATTGCCACACCTAGTCACTGTCTGTGATACACAACATGTAAGAAACATTTTGTCAATCCAAATCCCCTTTTCATAGCATATACGCACTATGGAACGCTGTGAGTTTCTCAGACGTGGAAATAAACTAAATTTGCAATACATTAATGAAGGGGTCACATGATAGTGAGATACACACTTTAGTGTCAATATATATAACATGGCACAACACAAATTTGCCAAAAGCATAGACACAAACAACGACTCGTGCAAGCATATATGTACAAATAGGCCTCCAGTGGAGAACCGAGAAAATATATGAAAAATCAAATTAACGTACACCAAGGAGAGACGATGTACGTCTTCGGACCCATTCAGCACACGCATGCCTTTTTCAGTAAGATACGTACCGTGTGCTACACACCATGTCCGTGCAGCTCCTGTGGCTGCCGAGTAATGCCTGCATGGGTGCAGAAGGCCCAGAGGCAGGTGATGAGGTCGCCGCCTGAGGTGACCACCGCCTTGGCATGGCCTTGGACGTCGTTAGACGGGGCCAGGTAGATGACCAGCTGCACCCAGAAATCGGCCAGCTGATTCCAACTCCAATCCTCGATCTTGTCGAACAACTCCACAGCATCCCGTGCCATCATGTCTAGGTCATCCAGCTTCCTCTTCAGAGAGTCTAGCATGGTGTCCTTGCAACACTTGGCCGGCATGCACAGCATGCATCCGCTGCTGCAATTCTGCACCACATTTGCTAGGCAGGTTCTCATGTCTTTGAACCTTTCAGACACCCATACCTCGTCGTCAGGGAGCAGCTCTGGCATGTGCGCCACCAAGTACATGCAGTACCTAGATAGCGTGGTCGCCATGACCCTCGCGTCGCCGTCTTCTTGCCGCTTCTTCTTCTCCTTCTTCAGGTGCTCGATCTCGAGGAGCTCCGTGGCAAGGTGGCTGGCGAGGATGATCTCAGTAGAAGTTTTAACTGTCCTTCCAGCACTCTCATCGCGGACAGCACCCACCTCCGGAGGAAGGCTGATGGTGTGAGTTTCCACGTCGATGAATTGCTTCATGGCCTCGATGATACCTTCCTTGGCTTTGGTTGATAGGGTTTCTTCCTTTATGCACATGGATAACTTGTCAATTGGCCCACAGGCATGGGTAATGGATACTTGGTTGATCCGGATATCATCATAAGCCCGGCGCCGCCGAAACAAATATTTAGTCACAGAAGATTTTAACACATATTTTGTCACAGGAGATTTCCAATACCTGAACCGGAACATGTAGTATAGACTAATTCGGCTCAGCCGCTGATCAAGGGCTAGGGTACCATAGTAGCACACTAGGCGCACTAGGTTCCAGTTGAAGTTGAAGTAGGAGGTGCAGAAATCATAGGCCTCAAAGCAAATGAGGATGGCTAGAAGCGCCAAGGTGATGGAGAAAGCAAGGAATGGGAAGTTTTCAAGGCGGCCTCTTGATACCAGGGCCATGCAATAGAAGTAATCAGCGTCCTTGGTGGTGACGAGTATAGCCCAGATGGCTATGAGGTATATGGGCACGAAGAGAATGGACAGGACCAAGTTTGAGATGAAAAATTGACGACTGGACACCGCCACACGGTCGGCCGCTTGGTAGTAGCGCTCTAGGAAATCGAGCTCTAGCCGAAGCACCCGGAAGGGCCTGTTTGCTGAATCAACCTCTGGGCCACGGTCGTGGAGGTTGAGCAGGCCCTCAAGCATCACCCTGCGTGCCATGTTCGAGCTAACCTCCACCATGGGGTATTGCTCGAAATGGCGGCGCAGCAGCTTGAAGAGGGAGAACGAGAGGCACAAGTCCTGAAGGTATACTCCCCTCCTGCCAGAGAAAAGGGTACTAATTTGCCTATCACCGTTCTGTTGTTTCCCCCATTGCCACACCTTACCCACGGTGACCAATTTGCTTGCCATCTTGTCGTCCTTCGGCAGGTCCAATTGGAGAGTGACATGCTTCAGGTCATTCTGGCCTCGAGGACACCTCCCGGCACCATAGCTGTAGTCAATGGTGGTCACGACCTTGCGCCGTACCGCCGTGTCACTCTTCGTCTTCTTCTCAGGAACAAGCGTGTGCTCCCCTTCCACCACGAACTGGCACATTTCCATGATGGCGTCAGGAGAGGTCGTGGAAGCAGCAGGCGTAATGGAGTGCCCGTGCTTCTGCTCCTCTTCTGTAACATGCTGCATGTAGGCTGCAATGAGGAGAGGGTTCCTGCCTGTGTGCCAGGACCAGCTCGCCACCCATGTGTTGACGATCCTCTGCATCAGCTTGGAAAAACTGAGCAACCAGAGGATCACAAACATTGCCCTCATTGCACGGGCCCAATCCTTTTCAGCCTTGTCTCGGTTGTGACCTTCCATGTTGAAGAAGACAAGGTAACCGACCCACACCATGTGACCGACCTCGTCGGCGTGATCCATCACTGTGAACCGTCCAGCGCTCCTCGAGAAAGAAGAGCCGTCGGCAGGCAGCATCATCGCCTGCACCTTCATGCGGATGAGCTCTACAAGCAGCAACCACAGCAGCGTGAGGAGGAACCCCGTCCCGCCCTGCGCCTTTGTCAGTGAAAAGACAGAGGATAGTGCAGGGAGGAAGAGGATGAAGGAGATACGCAGCAAAATGCGCAGCACGGGATCGAAGTTGACGGTTTTGCGGCCGACGAACATGCGCACCAGGCCCGACCAGAGGATGGTGAATGCAAGCAGCATCAGGACCACCACTGTGAAGGCCAGGGCCCTCACAGTCATGGGTTCTGCACTCGCAGCCGTGCCATTGTATGATTGTAGCATTTGGTTACACTGGGTCTTGTCCAGTTTCCACAGATCCTGGAGGCTAACCCTAACTAAGTCAAAGGGCGCCGCCATTGTGGTGTGTTCAGGCATGTATGACTAGCTCCTGCAGGCTGATGTGGCACTAGAGAGTTTGTGGTGTTTATGTAGGCATGCGCTTGTGCCGGCAACATTGATCGATAAGAGGTGACGACCTACCACTACCCGGTCATTATTCTTTGCTTGATAAACAATTCACAGAATGTGCCTCTGCACCGTGCTGTCAGGAATTGAAGCTTTCGCTTTCATCCTTTGTCCCACAACTGGCAGGAGATGCTGCCGGGAGCTTTGGAAAAGCTCTCACTTTTTTCATGCAGCAGCGATTTAGCACTGAGCCAAGGCAAGAATTGCAATGTCCCAGGTACAAAACCACATGGACACATGTGCCTGTAGCCTTTTCGCAAGGCGATGCAATTATGGCTGCAGCAACTTATTATTCTCCAGTGGATTCCTCTCGTCTTTGAAAATAGAAAAGAAGTCGGCAGGCAGTAGATTTTTGGCAGTGCCATGGTGGCCGACGCAGAGGCAGAATAGAATGGCGAGGCAGCAAGGGTGTGACCAGGATGCCTTTGTGAGCTAGGGTGGGGAGGCACGACAAAAGAAACTTCGAAAGTTGAGGTGGGTTGAACTTTTATGCCTCCTGATTTATAAAAATCTTAAGAAAGACTTCAAAAGTTGTATCACCTGAACTTAGTATAAATAATATCATTTGCTAGTATGAAACCTTCTACATGCACTAAAACAGTATGTTTCAGGGTCCAAATTATTTTTGAACTAGTCAATTACAAATTATGCTAGTAGTAAACATTTCGCCCCGCGTCGCTCCCGCAGGCGACTCGGGGTCCCGCGCGCACCTTGCCGCCGGTCCCCCTCTTCTCCCGGATCCCCTCCTTGCCGTCGCCCGAGTGGGCCTGCCGGAAGTCCGGCACCTGTGAGGAGGACGGCAGCGGGGCGGCTTGTCCGGCCAGTGAGGCCTCGCTGTGCGGCGGCGCCTTTTCTTCTCCGGCGACGACAGGCCTGCTCCGGCGCCCGGGTGGCCGGATCCGCGGGGCCCCATGGTGGATCTATGCTCCGCCTCGGTGGATCTACTGGTGGAGCGGTTGGGCAGCGCGGAGGCGGCCGGGCACGCGGTTTGGCGGCGACCAGTGGTAGGGGCGTACGGGACGGCGACAGCAGGCGCCTGGCTCGCGGGAGTCCAGGTGCGAGGGGCCGGCGGGGCGCGCGGGGTCGGCGCGGCACCCCCGGCCTCGTCGGGTTCCGGCGGCGGCGGTGCGGCCATCGACGGCCGGCGACCGGATCCGGCGGCAGAGGTGCGGCCATCGATGGCCGGCGACCGGATCCGGCGTCCCAAGACCGCCGGCGTGTGTGATGGAGGCTGGCGGAGTGAGCACGGAGGTGAGCCGCGCGGGGCCATGCGGAACGGCGGCCGCCGGTGCAGGCGGCGCGAGCAAGGAGATGAGCCGCGAGGGGCGCGTGAGCGGGCGATGGCCTAGCATGTGGGGCCCGCACGCGGCGCGGGCCGTCCCAGGAGAGCAGGAGCGGCGTGTTGGGGCGGCGGTGGCGTGGAGCAGAGGCACATGGATAACTTGTCAATTAAGCCACAGGCATGGGTAATGGATACTTGGTTGATCCGGATATCATCATAAGCCCGGCCCCGAAACAAATATTTAGTCACAGGAGATTTTAACAAATACCTTGTCACAGGAGATTTCCAATACCTGAACCGGAACATGTAGAATAGACTAATTCGGCTCAGCCGCCGATCAAGGGCCAGGGTACCATAGTAGCACACCAGGCGCACTAGGTTCCAATTGAAGTTGAAGTAGGAGGTGCAGAAATCATAGACTTCAAAGCAAATGAGGGTGGCTAGAAGCGCCAAGGTGATGGAGAAAGCAAGGAATGGGAAGTTTTCAAGTCGGCCTCTTGATACTAGGGCCATGCAATAGAAGTAATCTGCGTCTTGATACTATAGCCCAGATGGCTATGAGGTATATGGGCACGAAGAGAATGGACAGGACCAAGTTTGAGATGAAAAAATGACTACTGGACATCGCCACACGGTCAGCCGCTTGGTAGTAGCGCTCTAGGAAATCGAGCTCTAGCCGAAGCACCCGGAAGGGCCTGTTTGCTGAATCAACCTCTGGGCCACGGTCGTGGAGGTTGAGCAGGCCCTCAAGCATCACCCTGCGTGCCATGTTCGAGCTAACCTCCACCATGGGGTATTGCTCGAAATGGCGGCGCAGCAGCTTGAAGAGGGAGAACGAGAGGCACAAGTCCTGAAGGTATACTCCCCTCCTGCCAGAGAAAAGGATACTGATTTGCTTATCACTGTTCTGCTGTTTCCCCCATTGCCACACCTTACCCACGGTGACCAATTTGTTTGTCATCTTGTCGTCGTCGTTCGGCAGGCCCAATTGGAGACTGACATGCTTCAGGTCGTTCTGGCCTCGAGGACACCTCCCGACACCATAGCTGTAGTCAATGGTGGTCACGACCTTACCACTCTTCGTCTTCTTCTTAGGAACAAGCGTGTGCTCCCCTTCCACCACGAACTCGCACATTTCCATGATGGCGTCAGGAGAGGTGGAAGCAGCAGGCACAATGGAGTGCCTGTGCTTCTGCTCCTCTTCTGTAACATGCTGCATGTAGGCTGCAATGAGGAGAGGGTTCCTGCCTGTGTGCCAGGACCAACTCGCCACCCATGTGTTGACGATCCTCTGCATCAGCTTGAAAAGGCTGAGCAACCAGAGGATCACAAACATTGCCCTCATTGCACGGGCCCACTCCTTTTCAGCCTTGTCTCGGTTGTGACCTTCCATGTTGAAGAAGACAAGGTAACCGACCCACACCATGTGACCGACCTCGTCGGCGTGATCCATCACTGTGAACCGTCCAGCGCTCCTCGAGAAAGAAGAGCCGTCGGCAGGCAGCATCATCGCCTGCACCTTCATGCGGATGAGCTCTACAAGCAGCAACCACAGCAGCGTGAGGAGGAACCCCGTCCCGCCCTGCGCCTTTGTCAGTGAAAAGACAGAGGATAGTGCAGGGAGGAAGAGGATGAAGGAGATACGCAGCAAAATGCGCAGCACGGGATCGAAGTTGACGGTTTGGCGGCCGACAAACATGCGCACCAGGCCCGAGCAGAGGATGGTGAATGCAAGCAGCATTATGACCACCACCGTGAAGGCCAGGGCCCTCTGCACTCGCGGCCGTGCCATTGTATGATTGTAGCATTTGGTTACACTGGGCCTTGTCCAGTTTCCACAGATCCTGGAGGCTAACCCTAATTAAGTCAAAGGGCGCCGCCATTGTGGTGTGTTCAGGCATGTATGGCTAGCTCCTGCAGGCTGCTGTGGCACTAGAGAGTTTGTGGTGTTTATGTAGGCATGCGCTTGTGCCGGCAACATTGATCGATAAGAGGAGACGACCTAACACTAACCAATCATTCTTTGCTTCATAAACAATTCACAAAATGTTCCGCTGCACATGCTGTCAGAAACCGAAGCTTTCGCTTTCATCATTTGTCCCAGAAATAGCAGGAGATACTGCCGGGGGCTTTGGAAAAGCTCTCACTGCATGTGGTTGCGATTTAGCACTGAGCCAAGGCAAGAATTGCAATGTCCCAGGTACAAAACCACATGCACACATGTGCATGTAGGCTTTTCGCAAAATCGCAAGGCGATGCAATTATGGCTGCAGCAACTTCTTCTCCAGTGTGGATTCCTCTAGTCTTTGAAAATAGAAAATAATGTCGGCAGGCAGTAGATTGGCAGTGCAGTGGTGGCTGACGCAGAGGCAGAATGGCGAGGCAGCAAGGGTGTCACCAGCCGTGGGCGGTGGGAAGACTACAACAGGATGCCTTTGTGAGGGCATGGGGAGGCACGACAAAGAAACTTCGAAAGTTGAGGTGGGTTGAACTTTTATGCCTCCTGATTTATATAAATCCTAAGAAAGACTTCGAAAGTTGTATGAAATCTTATACATGCACTAAAACAGTATGTTCCAGGGTCCAGATTATTTTTGAACTAGTCAATTACAAATTATGCCTATGGCTATATCTTTTGCTTGGGTGCAGATTATTTTTCTATTTTAGTTGCTTTAGATTGCTCAACAAACGAGCATTTCCAACAATTATAGTCATGTCCTATCCATAATTTTTCATATCGTCTATGCATCATTCAAGAGATAGCATAAAGACTACCTCTCCAATAGTCATGACCGGCCAGTATGAAGTTCTCGGAGCCCAGGGCTGATATTAAAACAGAGGCCCCATTAAAACTATTCATATATCTATATTTCAGAGATAATGTTCAATAATCAATATATTGATAAGTTGATATTACAACATACAAAATACTTAGAAAAACGCTTTCCAGATATCATTTTGAAAAAAGTCTCTCCTAACATTTCTTAATGCCAAGTTGTGTTGATGCATGGTTTTACCTTTAATCTCATCAAGCAACGTTTTCTCCATGTATAAAATTGTCAAACCACTCAACCTTTGTCCTCACGACATAACTTAACATTGAAAAGCTTCTATATGGTGATGACAATTACGAAAGAGCATTCCTGAAATCTAGAAATATGCATCAAAGGCTAAAAAGCAATGCAAAAGCTATAAAAAAATCGAATCTACTAAACCAAATCATGAATAACTTGCAAGGATTTGCCTCCATAAGTCCCCAATCATCTCTTGGACAGTTGCACCATGCATATGTCATTGTCAATCTCCCGACAGATCAAAGCACGTGAAGATCTTTACAACAAAAACAAAAACAAAACCAGATTCAAAAGTTGTTTGGATCTGATCCAGAGGAAAAACATGATTCGAGCAACATACCAATTTGAGAGAATTTAGGATGGCATTCAAGCATTCGATCACCAATTCACCGTCGAACCAATGAACCATAGACTACCGGAAGGTCGGCGTCCGGTGATTCGCAGCATGTTTTTTTGGAAGCACGTCCAGGAGAGGAGAGGACGGCTGGACCGGCGACGGCGCTTCGCTACCTGCAAGATTCACGGTATTATTATCACTTGGGCTGGACGGAATGGGCCTGAATGGCAGGGATTTGGGCCTTCATTAGAGGCGAGTTTTCAGTTTTTTATATTTTTTGGAATAAGTTCATTTTGGAACCTTCAATTTGAAGGGAAACGAGGAGGCTACGCTAGCACATACAAAAACTCGTTTACCCGAAAACAGGAACAGCGGCAGTTATATATCGCGGATCGTTACCAGTAGACGCGCAGTTGCAGCGGAAGCCGTCTCGATGTAGACGAACGCGTCGAAGTGGCAGTGCAGTGCAGTTGCTTACGTCCGTCTGGTCCTGCACGTGCGGTTCGTCCTTGTGCTCCAAGCACAGCACCTCCGAGGTATCCACACGTACGAGGATTGAAACGTCGCGCACCGAACTGCTAGGTCCGCGAGCATTTTGGGGAGAAAAACAACTATTGCTCGTACTGGTAATGGGCTTCACAACATTTGTGGCCCATTAAGACTAGTGGATCGAATCCAGTTGTCTCTTGGGCATATTCCCAACAATCTCCCACTTGCACTAGAGACAATCTCATAAGCAAGTTTTCAGTGTTCCAAACCTCTTAAGTGTGTGACCCTATGGGTTCACGTACACATAGACATGGTTCGAGTACTCCTACTCGTTCCAATAGTTGATAGCGGCCTCTAGCAAGACGTGTCAACTCCCATGAATACGTAAAGATCATATCAGACGAACCACCACAACATCACGTACAAGCTATTCCCTTTGCCTCACGATATTTGGTCTAACTCCAAGTAAGACCTCCCTTTCTCGAATCTGTGAGTCGGATCCTTCAAGAGGTTAACACTTAACCTAGCACGGCCATGCATTTCTTGATCCGATCACTCGAGGGGCCCAGAGATATCTCTCTCGTATAGAGAGGGGCAAATCCCATCTTGATTGACCATGCCTCACAGCATGCTTCTTGACAAACCCGAAAACCACCTTTATAACTACCCAGTTACGGTGCAGCGTTTGGTAGTCCCTAAGTAGGTCAATTCACATCTTGAGTACATACGACAATCTCAGGTCTAAGGACAAAGCATACGCGTTGTGAAGAAGAGATAAACAAGTCTCAAACTGGGTCAGTCCAGCCCCATGTCATACATGTGCCCACATTATTAGTTTGACATCTCCATGTCCATGACTTGTGAAACATAGTCATCAACTAATACATGTGCTAATCAAATTAGGGACAATCCTTTTGAATAACCATACAAGTATTGAGTTTCACAGACAATTCACATAATTGCTAATCATATACAAGTTGCCTTTCATGGATATTCAATAAATAAACAATATGTCATAGATACAAAACATTGTCCACTCACACTGGAGCTAATCTAAATGATATCTAATACCCATAGCTCTCGTGTGTGATTCATGTTTAGGCCGTGGAAGAGCCTTTGTCAAAGGATCAGCAATGTTCAAATCCGTATGTATTTTGCATATCTTTATCTCACCACGTCTAACGAACTCTCGAATGAGGTGAAACTTCCGCAGTACATGTTTGTTTTTCTGGTGATTCCTCGGCTCCTTAGCCTGTGCAATTGCCCCATTGTTGTCACAGTAGAGTTCCAATGGGCTAGATGCATTGGGAAACACACCAAGCTCAATGAGAAACTTCCTCATCCAAACACCTTCCTTCGCCGCTTCCGAAGCTGCGATGTACTCTGCTTCCGTTGTAGAATCAGCCACAGTATCTTGCTTAGAACTTTTCCAGCTTACAGCACCACCGTTTATTGTGAACACAAATCCTGATTGCGACTTTGAATCGTTTAGATCAGTTTGGAAACTAGCATCAGTGTAACCCGTTACAATGAGCTCTTCCTCACCTCCATAGACTAGGAACACATCTTTAGTCCTTCTAAAGTACTTAAGAATGTTTTTCACCGCTGTCCAGTGACTTTCACCTGGATTAGTCTGGTGTCTGCTCGTAACACTTAGAGCATATGAGACATCTGGACGAGTACTTATCATGGCGTACATGATGGATCCAATTGCTGAAGCATAAGGAACCTTACTCATGCGCTCCCGCTCATCAGTCGTCGTAGGACACTGAGTCTTCCTGAGGTGTACGCCATGTGACATAGGCAAGAACCCTTTCTTGGACTATTCCATGCTGAACCGATTCAGCACCTTGTCAATATAAGTATCTTGACTTAATCCTATAAGCCTCATAGTTTGTAATTCGAAATACATAGCACATTTTCAAGCCATGCATGATCTTGTAACTGATCTTTCCAATTTCATTCAGCATGAATTTTGTTCCACACATAACTGTTCCAAGAGCTGCTTAAGCTTACAGGAAGAAACAAATGCGCGATCAAAAGGAAAGTCTAGAGGAAACCAGCTACAAGTACCACTACAACCACATCTCTCCGATAAACACTTTGACTGAGATCATGCAAGCACAAATACTACTCTTAAGCTACCCGTTTACCACTAATCTCTAACGCCATCACCGATTGACAGTACGAAGAACAGAGAGAAGCCGATCGATCTTGTGACACATCCGAAGCACCAAATTAAGAGAAAATCTGAAGATGGCATAGGCGGCGATCAAAGCTCGTCGTTGTCCGCCAGCCCCTCGAGATTCGGCTTCACCGTGCCATTGGCGACAGTGTACCAGGCGACGGTGTCGCGGTACGTCAGCCTGCGGTGCTCCCAGACGGCGGCGGCGATGGCGTCGTGCGGGAACTCCGTGCAGCACAGCAGCGGCACGCGGCGGCAGTCGCGGACGGGGCAGCGGATGTAGTAGCCCTCCCTGTAGTTCATGTGCTCCAGCTCGACGTAGCAGACGTCGTCGCCGGTGGCCGCGACGGCGGCGGGGTCGGCGACGGGGAGGTGGACGGGCATGAGGCTTTATGCCTACAGGACGATTGAGGACCAATGCCCAGTTATTGAACTGCCACAGATAGGCTTTATGTTCTGCTGTTTATACAACAATGGTCAGTAAGTTGCCTTTGCCTCTTTGGTTAGATTGCTCACATATTCTTAATGCCACTATTTAGGTTTTAAATAAGAGAATATTGGTACTTAAATTTTTATGTCAATTACTTGAGTTTTCCTTTTGGAATGGATAGCCCACAACTATTTGAAGCAGCCTCATTGCACCAAGTTAGTTCCTTTTCTGGAACCATACCAATTCTAGAATTAATACTAAGTACTATAAAGCAAAGATTCTAGATAATCTGAATTACACTACTGCTGAAATTAATATTTTAAGTGTTACATTTATCCACAGCTTCATCTTTTAATTGGACTGCATGAACTCCTTTTACTTTTACAGTGAGGTGCCTGGTTATGCACATATGCAACCATTTTTTATTCTTATAAATACAAGAATGGATGTAGCAAGTTCCAAATAGCATGGCAACTGCAAAGGTTTTTCCTTGTATGAATTTTTACCTCCCCGTAAAATATGTCGATTAATAGTTTTTTTCTCACCAAGGACCTATGTAATGGGGAGATGTCGAGTTTCGCCATCATATTAATTTTCTTCCCATATCTTACTGCTATCTTCTTTTCTTCCTTTATATACAGACTATTTCACCAGCAACTATCAGCAATCACCAATGCTTCTACGATGACATCAACCTACAACTAAGCAGCTATGTCTACCCCTTGACCAATAAATAGACTGTCTACCAATATTCATATGTAAATATATGACCATTATGTATATGCCAGTGTGAAACCTTTTGTTCTTTTTTTTTGAGCAGTAACTGTATGGAACACTTTGTTCATGTCTAATATATGCATGCTGATGGTTAAACTTAAATACCATAGAAGTCTCTATTCCTCTACGCTATGTGTAAAACAGTTCATTCATACGTTTTTCTAATCCTCTCATCCTTTGCAAAACATACTTTTACTGCCTCACTTGCACAGATTCAACTTCTCCTATGAAAATGTCCAAGTAAAGTTCCTGTGAATCAACCATGTTAGACTGGTAATGTCCAGCAGCCTTGCAAATTGCAACCTTCGCGCGCAGGGGCGCGCGCCAACTACTAGTTCTCGATCAATGTTGCACGGGCGCTGGGCGCACACGCTGTGCCACGCAGTTATCGCGGAGTTGCGGTGGCGCGGGGCAGGACGCGGGCCGCGGCGGTGGGTGTTGGGCTGGTAGGAGGGTCTGGAGCGGTCCTCGGGCCAGCCAGGAAAGCGCGTGGTAGGTTGCAGCATGGGCTGAACGCCTCCGCGGGCCGGGCCTCTGTGTAGTTTCAGATGTTAGTAGTATTGTTCTTCTCCGGCTACCAAGTAGTTTCCGAGCGTTACACAAGAGTTTGCTGTGACTCTGAGTTAACCTGATGGTGATGGGAGTACGCTACGTACGCCTCCAGCACCACTCCATGGCTCCATCGGCAAATGGCAGGCATTTACATGGGTGTGGCCAGCCGAATACTAGAACTGGAACCCTGGAACAGGTCATATGGGCCTGTAACCCTGTTGCCCATGCAACAACCGCTATTCATGAGCACTAAATCGTTTTCTCTAGGCACTATACGGCATTCAGGCCTCCCTTTAATCACCAAGGGCTCAGCAGCTGAAATTTTAGGAAGCGGATTTAAAAGCACGAGTGGTTGGCGCTCCGTCACAGCCCTTTACTCACACACAAACACGCCTTCACAGTGCTTGAAACACATACTGGCAGGTATTAGACCGTATAAACATACTGTGTGTGCACATTAGGCAATGGACTGTGTGTGCTCGCGACTTGCTGAGTTGCAGTGACGATGCACCAAACCCTGGTGTTGCTGACATGGACATGGACTATGCAATCCTTGGACGGGTCATTTTCAGAATGGGTGGGGAGTCAACCAAACCATTAAACCAACCGATACCACTGAACCTCTCTCCGCTCACACAAAACTCGTTCACCCAAAATTAGGAACAGCAGCAGTTATAGATCACGGATTGTTACCACTTGACGCGCAGTTGCAGCGGAAGCCGTCTCGATGTAGACGAACGCGTCGAAGTGGCAGTGCAGTGCCGTTGCTTACGTCCGTCTGGTCCTGCACGTGCGGTTCGTCCTTGTGCTCCAAGCGCAGCACCTCCGAGGTATCCACACGTACGAGGATGGAAACGTCGCGCGCCGGACTGCTAGGTCCGCGAGCATGATGAGGAGAGGGCGTAGGCAGCGCGGCTGTTGCTTGAAAGTCGTGTCCTTTTCAGGAGGGGTTTGGTCTATATTTATTGGGAGAAAATTTCCCACAATCATCTTCCATTAGCAATATGGGATTAATAGATAGTGTACCCCTTCCCTCGGTAATGGGCTTTACAACATTTGTGGCCCATTATGACTTTAACGCCTGAGCCCACTAGTGGATCGAATCCAGTTGGCTCTAGGGCATATTTCCAACACAATTATTATAGAAGTTTGATTTTCGACCTTCTACTACAAAACCAGACAATATAGGGCCATACAACTTTAAAACATTGCAAATGTGGACTTTTGGGTGGTTTCAGGGGTGGTTTTCGATTTCTTAAAAAAGTTTAAGAAATGGTTGAATATTAAAAAAATCATGACTAATTCAATGGTTTCAGGGATGCTCCAATATGTTGGAATTTGTTACCATTTACAACAGCACTATCCTCTTTACTTCTAAACATCTAGGACATCTAAATAGTATAACATTCTCGGAAGTTAATTTCAGCAAGGAGTGAATTCACTTCTTGTTGTAATTAACTTATTTACATGACTTCGTGTCATTGGTCTTTGGTTGGCATATTCTTTACGAGCTGGTAAAGTTTTTTTCGATAAGGGAAACTTTATTAATCTTAGCTGATTACATCGAGAAGATATAATTACATTAAGATCATTCCCGGCCTCTGCATAGCTAAGCCTAAAAGAGAAAATAAAAAGAAGACATAAAAATTATGTCAAAGAAGACTATCCATACGACTTAATCTTCAGTTTCATACACCAACAAAGCAGCATATAAACTACGAGAAAGGCTCTCTAAAAGCAACGCCTCCAACAAGAAAATAGCACGCGCACGTGCACGAGCTGTCGTTGCCATGATCCAACCAGTTAAGAAGATCAGATCATCGATTTTCACCGTAGAGAGCAATCCATCGAACTCCAAACAATACTTCAACAAGACCATTGTCAGATACACCCAACTAAGGACAGACTTGGTAAAGTGATGTCATAGGTTTCAACATGGCGAACGGTGGTGGTGTACAAGGATCATATGGTCAACTGGCAGCAAACCGTGGGCATAGTAGGCTCCAACATTTGAAGTACATCAAACCTCCGGCACTGGTTTCTTCATATATAGAATAAATTCAGAGGAATAGGAGAATGCTGAATCGACTAATCCAGTCCAATTGATTAGATTCTATCACTGCGTGAACGTAATTCATAACCTATACTGAAAAATTCGGAAAAGAAAACTAGCTGATCAAGAAACACTGAAAATTCCAATTCTTTTATTTGCCCTTGACTATAATTACAACATGGGCCTTTTTTGCGAAACACATTACACATGAGCCTTTTTACCATTGTGGAGAAGAACCATCAAGAGTTATAAGCTGGAAGTGTAAAAAAATTAACATATAAACGCAGTGGTGCCTCATATGGACCCTGAAACATTGCAACATATGTTCCATCCTCCACAAGGTATATCTATATATGTACTTTCAAGTCCCACGTCAAAAATAGGTACATCACCCCTATAACAACAACATCCATAGAAAAAACACAAAAACAGCAACAAAAAAATCCTACAATAATCCCCAGCATCTAGTTCACTCGCTCGCTCAATGATGAGTACTATTGTACGTAGGATGTAGACCACCCTCTACAAGGACGACGACTACGGCTAGGCCAATTATCTGGTCTCGATTTCCGTTGGCCGCCACGTCGTCTTCCTCGCGCACAACATCGCCTCCTTGTTCTTGGACACGGTCATCCTGACCTCCCACTGCAACGACCTAACCACGCTCTGTATCTCGTCCACCGTTTCCTTGTCATCTCTCACGATGAACTTGCCGTTCGGCCTCAGGATCCGATCAACCTCCACCACCACCGGCAGCACCTTGCACCTGCCATGCCAGACCAAACAAATCAATTAAATTCAGGAGTCTTCATACGTTGTCATGGCCTCGATGAACATATTGGAGTTTGTATGTATTCCCTCCATTATTCAGAAGTGATAGACATATTTCAATCAGCAAAAGTCAAACTTTACAAACTTTGATCAACAATTGGTTAAATTATTTATACATGTAATGCATAAAATTTGCATCAACGAATTTGTGTCTAAAGTGGTTTGAGATTATATTAAGTCTATTTTACGATTCGTATTATATTTTTAGAGAAATCAATGGTCAAAAACTCAAAATTTATTTCGAAAGACTTTTGTCTCTATTCAAAATACGACTATCATTTCTGAACAACGGAGAAAGTATAAATCGTGCATAACATACCTTGGCTGGAGCTTGGAGAAGAGGTGATCGGCATGGAGGAGGTCGTAGGACCTCGGGTAGGTGCTGAAGGACTCGCACCAGTCATGGTAGATCCCGAAGAGGCCGCGCTCATAGATGACCGGCAGCGTGTCGGGCGAGTCGATGGTGACGACGTTCATGACCCAGACCTCCATCTCCCGGAGCGCCGCCGCGAGCCCGCCGTAGACGGCCCTCATGTCCATGACGTTCCGGACGGTTTTCCAGTCGATGCCCATCCCGGCCAGGTACGAGCTCCGCACCACCTTCCTCCAGTGCGTCTGCATTGCTGCAGTGGCACCTCGGCAAAAGGTCCTACATAGCGGTGGCCTTCTTGGTGTGGTGGCGTCTGCCCTTTTTTTCACTATCGGCGCTGGATCACGTAAGTGGTTTTGATGAATGCAAAGGTGCGGAAGATGGGTGGGAGCTGCGGCTTGTTTTTTTCTTCTCTGTCATCATCATTGTGGGTAGTGGCCGGCCGCGTTGATGTCCCAATCCAACCGGCCAGCGAGTGGCTTTGAGTGGTACCCACGTTGATGTCCCAATCCAACCAGGGGAGTTTACTTGTTTTTTCTCTTTCTTTTATGTTTTCCTGCCTATGGCCCCCTAGGGCCGTAGTCTTGTATTTTTTCTGCTATATCAATAGAAACGCACTCGTCGAGTGTAGTTCATTCAAAAAGAAATTACAAATTATGCTTACCTATAAGGCTACTTTTGCTTGGGTGCAGATTATTTTTCTATTTTAGTTGCTTTAGATTGCTCAACATACGAGCATTTCCAACAATTATAGTCAAGTCGTATCTATAATTTTTCATATCGTCTATACATCATTCAAAAGATAGCATAAAGACTACCTCCCCAATAGTCATGGCTAGTATGAAGTTATCGGAGCCCAGTGCTGATATTAAAACAGAGGCCCTATTAAAACTATTCATATATCTATATTTCAGAGATAATGTTCAATCAATATATTGCTAAGTTGATGTTACAACATACAAAATACTTAGAAAAAAACTTTCCAGAGATCATTTTGAAAAAGTCTCTCCTAACATTTCTTAATGACAAATTGTTGATGGTTTTATCTTTAATCTCATCAAGCAACGTTTTCTCCATGTATAAAATTGTCAAAACCACTCAACCTTTTTATTTCTCACGACAGAACTTAACATTGAAAAGCTTCTATATGGTGATGACAATTACGAAAGAGTATTCCTGAAATCTAGAAATATGCATCAAAGGCTAAAAAGTAGTGCAAAAGCTATAAACAAATCGAAAATACTAAACCAAATCTCACCAAATCATGAATAACTTGCAAGAATTCGCATCCATAAGTCCCCAATCATCTCTTGCTCTTGGAGAGTTGCACCATGCATATATGTCAAGCAACCGACAGATCAAAGCACGTACATGAAGATCTTTACAACAAAATCAAAACAAGATTCAAAAGTTATTTGGATCTAAAGCAGAGGAAAAACATGATTCGAGCAACATACCGAATTGAGAGAATTTAGGACGGGATTCAAGCATTCGATCACCAATTCACCGTCGAACCATAGACTACCGGAAGGGCTGCGTCCGGTGATTCGCAGCATGTTTTTGGGAGAACGTCCAGGAGAGGAGGACGGGTGGACGGGCGACGGCGCAACGTTACCGTCGACTACGGCGTTTCGCTGCTTGCAAGATTCACGGTGTTATCACTTGGGCTGGCGCCGGAATGGGCCTGAATGGCAGGGATTTGGGCCTTTATTTTACACGAGTTTTCATTTTTTATATTTTTCAATTCTCTTTGGCAAAACTAATTGCTCCAATCAAAATTTTATATTAACATTGGCAGAATTAAACCATGATTTTTGTAAGATAGGTTGGGCTAGCATGTGGATAAATATTCAGTAGCTCGGAACGCACGGGTGCCTAGCTTGTATAGACCGCGAAACACCATTGCAATACTCCGTCCACAAGGTACATCTATATATATGTATATGTACTTTCAAGTCCCACGTCAAAGATAGGTACATGACCTCTATAATAGCATCCATAAAAACACCCAAAAACAACACAAGAAAAAATCCTACAATCGTCAGCATCGATCTAGCTCACTCAGTCATCCCAATGATGTACTATTGCAGGATGCATGTAGATCACCCTCTACAAATAAGCTCCGAAATTAAGGACGACTACGGCTGGCAGTGGCAGGTGAATCATCTGGTCTCGATTTCCGTTGGCCGCCACGTCGTCTTCCTCGCGCACAGCATCGCCTCCTTGTTCTTGGACACGGTCATCCTCACCTCCCACTGCAACGACCTCACCACGCTCTGGATCTCGTCCACCGTCTCCTTGTCATCTCTCACGATGAACTTGCCGTTCGGCCTCAGGATCCGATCAACCTCCACCACCACCGGCAGCACCTTGCACCTGCCATGCCAGACCAAACAAATCAATTAAATTCAGGAGTCTTCATACGTTGTCATGGCCTCGATGAACATATTGGAGTTTGTATGTATTCCCTCCATTATTCAGAAGTGATAGACATATTTCAATCAGCAAAAGTCAAACTTTACAAACTTTGATCAACAATTGGTTAAATTATTTATACATGTAATGCATAAAATTTGCATCAACGAATTTGTGTCTAAAGTGGTTTGAGATTATATTAAGTCTATTTTACGATTCGTATTATATTTTTAGAGAAATCAATGGTCAAAAACTCAAAATTTATTTCGAAAGACTTTTGTCTCTATTCAAAATACGACTATCATTTCTGAACAACGGAGAAAGTATAAATCGTGCATAACATACCTTGGCTGGAGCTTGGAGAAGAGGTGATCGGCATGGAGGAGGTCGTAGGACCTCGGGTAGGTGCTGAAGGACTCGCACCAGTCATGGTAGATCCCGAAGAGGCCGCGCTCATAGATGACCGGCAGCGTGTCGGGCGAGTCGATGGTGACGACGTTCATGACCCAGACCTCCATCTCCCGGAGCGCCGCCGCGAGCCCGCCGTAGACGGCCCTCATGTCCATGACGTTCCGGACGGTCTTCCAGTCGATGTCCATGCCGGCCAGGTACGAGCTCCGCACCACCTTCCTCCAGTGCGCCATGTCCGCGGCGAAGTCCTCCGGCGCCGGCTTCCCGTACACCCCCGTCTGCCCCCCGTCCAGCCAGTACGGCGCCTTCCCCAACCTCTCCGGCCACTGCTCCGGCCACCGCGCCCCACGCTCCGACGGGTCCTCCGGCACCCGGTGCATGCACGCCCGAAGCTTTATGTTCCTGCACGCACAATCAATTCGTTTAATTGCCAAGTAATTAATAGTTCATGTACATCGGCCGGTTCTTCTCGATCGTGCTCCCTTCGTTTCAAAATGTAGGTCATTTGATTTTTTCCACCATAAATTCAACTCGCTCGTCTTATTTAAAATTTTGTGAAAACGGAGGGAGTATCTCTTACCATGCTGCGTTGGGATCGTCGGAGGGCTCGCAGAGCGCCGGCTCCTTCTGCGGCCTCTTCTCGTAGCAGCCATTGGTCACCGGCTTCCGGAAGATGGCGACGCCGACCTGGTCGTCCACGGTGTGCTTCGTCCTAGCCACCATCTCCCAGCACATCGCCTTGGTCAGCTTCGCCATCTCTGCACGTACAAAGCTCATCGCTAGCTGCTGTCACCATCATTTCTTTCTTGCTGGAAGAATTAAGCTAGCTAGCTCACCGTCCCAGATCTCGACGTCTTCGGCGAGCTTCTGGTAGACGGGCGTGGCGGACCAGACGAAGAGGCCGCCGGGGCGGAGCAGGCGGTTGAGCTCGAGCAGGAGCATGCCGCCGTCGATGTGCCAGGGCACGCGGCACCGCGCGCAGTGCACGACGTCGAACACGTTGCCGGGGAACGGCAGCCGCTGGGTGCCCATGACGGCGGAGATCGCCGGGATCCCCCGCTCCAGAGCGAACTGAACCTGCGCCTCGTGCTCGTCCTTGGGCGCCAGCGACATGGTCAGCACGTCGCGGTCGAACAGGTACCCGCCGAAGCTGGCCACGCCGCACCCGACGTCGAGCACCACGCGGCTGCGCCGCCCCCACCCCACCCCCGCCGCCGGCGACGCCGACTCGATCAGGTCGATGTACCGGAGCGCGCCGTGCTTGAACTGCGTGCCGCCGCCGGGAAACGTCAGGTGCTCGCCGGAGACCTTCACCCAGTTCTGGTGGCCCTTGTACTCGGCCAGCGCCGTGTGGGGGACGTTGTGGTACCAGATCTTGTCACGGCTGTGGGGCCACCGGATCGGGTCGCGGTACGCCGGCGGCGACGGGACCAGGCACGTCGGCGGCGCCGCCGGGCAGTGCCGCTCCCGGTGCTCGTAGTGCTTGTCCGTCTTGAGCTTTTTGATGGCGGCGACGTTGTCCAGGCACGGGATGTAGTCGGGCCCGGCGCTCGAGTTGCACAGCTTCCACTCCCACCCCGACGCCGCCGCCGCCGCCGCCGCCGACGCCGACGCCTTCTTCTTCTTGCCCCCCTTCTTCTTCTTCTCGGCCGCGGCGGCGGCGGCGGCAGCGCCGTCGCGGTTCTTCTTCTCCTCGGTGGACTCCGCCGCCTGCGTGGTGAAGGACCCGTTCTGCGCCGCGCGCTCCGTCAGCAGCTCCGCCTGCGCGTTCGGCAGGGCCTCCGCCGCCGCCGTCTTCTCCTCCTCCGGTTTCGCCACCGGCTTCACCGTCAGCGCGGCGCCGGCGACCTTGGCGCTCTCCTCCGAGATGCGAGTCTTGTTGCCGTCGTCCTTCACCAGGTCCACGCCCTCCATCTTGCCGTTCTCGTCGTCGAACGTCAGGTTCTTGGTCGCGCCGCGCCCCGCCACGGCGCCGCCGCCGCCGTTCTCCTTCGTGTCCGTCGACGACGACGCCTGCTCGGCGCTCTCCTTCGCGTCGGTAGACGTCCGGTCCAGGCCGCCGGAGTCCTTCGCGTCAACCTCCGCCGCCGCGTCCTCGGCGGCGCTCTTCCCCTGCGCCGCAACCGCGGCGTCCGTGTCGCCGGCGTTCCCGGTTTTCACGAGCTCCCCGGCCTCCGTCCTGCCGTTCTCGTCGTCGAACGACTGGTCCTTGGCCGCCGCCGCCGCCGCCTTCCCGCCGTCGCCGTCGGGCTTCGCGGGGTCCTCGACGACAGCCTCGCCAGCGACGACGTTGGCGCTGTCCTGCTTGACGGTGTTGGTGGCGTCGAAAGAGCTGTCCTCCTCCTTGGCATCGGCCTTATTGGCGAGCTTCTCCGGCGAGGACAGCGAGATGGCTGACAGGACAACGGTCTCCGGCGAGGAGACCATCCACAGCCCGAGGAGGCATAGCGCCACGAACACGACGAACGTCGCCGTCGAGCAGAACGACGACCGCTGCCGCTGGTTCCGATCGAACAGGGCCATTATTCTGATCCCTGCTTCCGATCAGTTCTCATGCAAATTAATCTCTCCGGCAATGCTCCCTTCGATCTGCAGACGCATCAAGTAATTTGGGAACTAAATCGAAAAATCCAGGATTCGCTTCAGGCAATAATGCATGCACAGATCGACATCGATCGTTACCTGTCCCTGCGTGTTCAATTTAGTTCGATCTCCCGACAATAAGCATCATCCATGCATACATTCACGCCTGCACTGGTGGTGGTCTCTGTAGTTGTTCTTCCATGTATGAGATGATTTCTGGATGGATTCTTCAGAAGGTGATCGGAGTGTGCATGCTTGGTTCTTAAGGGCGCCGCGCGGGTGGCAAGTTTGGACGGAGGGAAGAGAGCGTAAAGCGGGGAGGGAGTGAGAGACAAGCGGGGTCCATGGAGACAAGCCGGCTTTGGAGCGCCATGCATGCAGAGACCATGGAGACGACGGATCGGAGAAGATGACCAGACCACACAGAGCAGACCCGGAGGAGAGGAGACTTCAATGGGCCCACAGCCCAACCAATAGCCTCGAATAGTAGGCCCGGGAACGCCAGCTACTGGTCCGGCGCAGGTGCACGCCGACGCGGCTTTGGAGGCTAATTCGGCGTGAACGATAATCCCACCTCGGCTGTTCAGAGGTAGTTTCCCCAGCTCATAAGTGGACACCGTAGCGGCAGTATCACCGCGTGAGATGCGCGGTTAGCAATCATCCTTTGATATATGATATGCTTTGATTAGGCGGTTGAAGACGAAGACTGGCACACAACATGTGTGCTTAGCTTTTTGCTGTTAATTTTTCCAGCTTTTTTTTGTTTCCGTTATCTTTTGTTTACGTTTACTATCATCGCATAGCTTGTCGTTGTTGCACCTTAAATTAGATATCCGGCCTGGTGCTCTTAAATTTTTCCGGCTTTTTTTTGGCAACATATCTTATAAAAATCAACTTTGTATGTAAACTATAAAAACTTTAGCACTTAAACCCTCCCACCATTAACTTTGCTATAATCACGATTTTTTAGAACTCCCCTCCAAACTAAGCCTGGAACGGAGGGATCATTTTCATAGCGTCGCAACCTTTCTGAACATCGTGATTCGACGCTGCCGCTCGGACTCCGCCGTTGCCGCCCGAAGATTGACGCCACCGCCGCCGCCGCCGCCTGGAGATCGACGCCACGTACGTCGGTCTGCCCCGCTCCGGGCTCGCCTCCACCATGCTGCCCACCACCCTTTTCTCCGTTGGTTGTGATGGGAGTTTTCATAGTTTACATACAAAATTGGTTTTCATACGATACGTTACCTTTTTATTTCTGTTATCTCTGTTTACATTTACAATCATCAGCATAGCTTTCGTTGTTGCACCTTAGATATCCCAGCCTGGTGATTGCTGTCCCAGTGTCTCGGGTGGGCCAGCACTGGTCCTCCCATCCCTTTCGGGCTCTCCAGTATTCTAATTTTATTTGATTGGCAATTACCATCTGAAATGGTCATTGTTCTAAATTAACTCCATCTATTTCGTATCTTCTCCATATTTATTGAGAGGTAAATAGATGCCTGAGAATCGCAATATTAACTTTACAATCTATCGGACGATCTTGACCTCAGAGTCGACAAAAGCGGGCCAACTCCAGTCCACGGACGGCGCACTACCGGAAAACCGTCGTTTGCCGTGTGCTGGAGAGTTTGTCGTGTGCATTCCTTCGGGCACACGGCAACCTCCTTATTTGCCGTGTGCTTTCCAAAAAACACTCGGCGAAACAAAAACACTCGGCAAAATATGCTTTGCCGTGTGCTTTTTTTCTTGATACACGGCAAATTCATACTTTGCCATGTGTTTTTTCTTGACACACGGCAAAGTCATGAGTTTGCCGTGTGTCTTTATTTTAGCACACGGCAAAGCCATACTTTGCCGTGTGTTTTTTCATAGCACACGGTAAAGTACTGTTTCAAAGCACATTTTGAACCCCTAAACGAATTCAAATGAAAATATTTTGAACTACAAAGTTGCATAACTCATCAAGATGAACAATTATTATTACATGCAGTTTTTCATTTGACAATGTTAAAGTGAGTTTATTAAAATTGTGATTCTCAAAAATAAAGTGCTGGCCGCCTGCTCGCCGCCGCCTCCCGTGCGGCGCCGCCTGCCGCCGCCCACGCCGGACCGCCGGACGCCTCCGTTTGCGCGCCGCCGCCCGCCGCCGCCCACGCCGGCCGCCCGCCGTGGCGGGCCGAGCCGCCGTGGCCACGCCGGCCGCCCCGCCGCCGAGCTGCCGCACCAGCCGCCCCGCCGCGGCGGGCCGAGCCGGAGCCGTGGCCGTGCTGGCCGCCTGCACGCCGGCCGCCGCGCCGGCCGCCCACTCGCCACCGTGCCCGCTTGCCCGCCCGCGCGCCGCCCGGCTGCCTGCCCGCCGCCGCCCACGCCGGCCGCCCGCACCGCGCCGAGCCAAACCGGCCGCCGGCTGGCTGCCCGCCCGCGCCGGTGCCCCTGCGGAGAGAGAGAGAGAGAGAGAGAGAGAGAGAGATGTGAGTGGCGAGAGAGAGAGAGGGGTGAGAGGTGAGAGATGTATTTTATTTGCTTGAGAGAGAGGAATCCGGTGAGAGGTGATGTGGACCAATGAGAGGCCACGATTTTGAAGACGCGGATCGCTGACGTGGCGAGTGTGTTTTCTCTATGCGTTTGTAACGAAATTTTGAATGGCTAAACAATTTCAAATGAAAAAATTATAAACTACAAACTTTTGGATCTCTTCGAGACCTACAACTTTGACATAGAACATATTTACATCCGAGATCATTTGAAATTTTTTAAAATTTAAGATTTTAAACTAGATACATTATAAGGATATTTTAAAGTATTAAACAATCTAAATTAAAATATTGTCAACTACAAGGCCACGGCGGCGGCGGGCGGCGGCGAGCAAACGTAGCCGGCCGGCATGGTTGGGCGGCGCGACAGGGGGCTGCCTGGGCATGCGGCCCGTGGATTTTTTTTTTATTTTTTGGAAACTAGTTTGCCGTGTGTCCGATATTTGGCCCACGACAAAGCTGGCTTTACCGGCCGCTCTTTGCCGTGTGCCTTTTGCCGTGTGCGGCACACGGCAAAGCCTTTACCGTGTGTAGTATGGCCTTTGCCGTGTGCCTTCGGCACACGGCAACTATGCGGATTCCGGTAGTGGCGGGCACAATGGCCAACGGACGGCTCCCCCGTGGACCTTGAGGGCATGTACATCCCATAGACGCTGTTTGCAGAATCCCGAACTTAGTATACAGACAGATGTACAGACCGCTCATACAACCCACAGACAGAGAGGCCGTCTGTAAGCTACTTAACGCTTTGCATGTAGCTTAAGATCAACTACAAATACAATTATGTATATCATTGTGTGGTTATTTGATTGAATAATATCAAGCATAAATAATAGAAGTATGATTACAATATTAAACATTGGATTGAGGCTCTTTTCAATACTTTTCATTTCTTCAAGCTCAACAACAGATAGGGGATACAACAGCTATCATTCAGGTACCACAAATTAACATAACAATTATTTTCAGTACAAGACCAAGGGGAGAGACAGTTCGGGAATCTGGAAGTACAAAGGAAAATCAAGAATTATGGCACGAGGAGTTTGTGAGACTGACTATAATTAAGCAAAGAATTAATTATTGAATCAAAGCTATAACTTTGGCAGAGTGAAGATGATGATGTTGGCAAGGACTACTAGCTACGTGGGACAGATAAATGATTCTTCTACAGATCAAAGATGACCAAGCGGCAAGATTTCTCAAGTTCGAGCTTACTGTCAAGGAATAACAGGCATTCTAATTATTTTACCCAAGGAAAATCCATAATTACTGTATCTGCGTGACCTCACCACATGACGAGACTTGCATTGCATGCAGGAAGGCTGCTTTCTTGCTTGCTCCCGGACCTTTTCTTTTTTTTTTACGTACGTGCCTCTCTTAGTTTCCATCTTGCTTGAGACTCCGCATGGCGCTGGGTGCTTTGCTCCTGATGAAGGCTAGCGACGGTTGTATCAAGGAGACAGGAGGAGGTGGCTCAGCAGCGACTCGTCATGGACCGGCAGCGCACGGCCGCGATCTAACCTCAACAACAGAACTGGTATAAGAAAGATAGGAGCTCTCAAGGTGACTTACGTTAGGGAAGACAAGATCGATCAGGGCACTTGACAGCGCTGAACAGCCATGGTCAACCGGCGAGCTCGACGTCCTGAGAGCCATGCGCCCGGCCAGCGCCGATGGACGTACCGTGACACGCACAGATGTTTGACAAGACATCAGGATTCAGTTCGATTTAGTTCCCAGTAGGCATGGATAGGGATGCACATGAACACATAGTACATACCAGAGCGATTGACGCCGAACGATGTACGTCCAGCAGGAGGGCCGCAAGGGAGAGGGGAGAGCGCGCCCAGGCCTGCCGAGGATTAAGGAGAGGGGAGAGCGCGCAGCCACGCGGGATCCGACGACCACGTCGCTTGGGAAGACGGGCCTGTACAACGCGAGCGTGGTCGTCGGTTTGGCGTGGGGCAACGGGACGGACTCGTCCTTTCGCGAGGCGATGAGGGAGGCGTCTGCTGAGTGAGGCGGGGGGCATTTGCAAATTCACCATCATACCGACGGGCAAATCGCCCGGGCTGTACATGCCCTGAGCATGGTGGTTAGGGGGCACGTTCCCCCGCGGTGCATCGAGAGCTGTGGCGGCTCCGCCTGGTCGGATTCGCTCGGCCCCACGATGGTGGAGTGCGGCGAGCTCCGAGTGAGGTTCTGGAGCATTTTTTCCTTTTTGTTTCTTCACTTTTTATATAAAATGTTTTATCTGTAATGTTTTCTCTATAATGTCTGGGCTCCTTAATATTTTTAACTTTGTGTTTTCTTTGTTTTTCTTCTTTTAGAAACATAATTTTTCCTTCCAAACATTTGTCTATATTACTTTGAGATTTTACTAAAATAATGTGTATAACTTTTCTCTTTTTAATTTTTTGTAATGATTGTTTGGCATCATTTCTACATTTCTTGATATTTTCCTACAACTTTTTGCATAACATTTTGTGAGATAATGTTTTTGCATAATTTTTCCCTAAAAATATTTCATGACTATGACTTTTGTAGTTTTTTCGTAACTTTTCTTCAAAACTTTTGTTTTCAAATTTTCTAATTTATTTTGGTTATATAATTGTTTGTTATATAAATTTATCCATATCTATGTTTCATAAACTTATGTTAGAAAAGTTTCTGTTCATAATTTGTGTGCTTAATATTTGTCATACAATTTATAGAATTTGTAAATCTGTCAAGCTCATTCAAGTGCTTGAATTGGTTTGGTTCATCAATTTTTTTAGAAAAAATAATTTATTTTTCAAAATTTTGGTTTATCATGTGACAATGCCTTTTCAAATAACAAAGTTCTGTGTGACAATGTTTAAGAGCTTTCATCAATGTTCCTATTCATGGGACTCCAAAGGGTACCAATATTTATTAATCATACTCATGGAAGTATCTAACTTCCATAAAAAAATGCATTGCATATTCCAATTGATAAACCAAGCTAAATCGGTTAAGCTGTGCGTAGGTTTTGCGACAAAAATCAAGTAGAAGATAGGCATTTAGAACAATTGGATGGTTTATAGGGTGAATTTCGAGCTCAGAGAAACCGGGGCCCCTCGAAGCCCATGCACGTCAACACAAAACCAGTCTGGTCCGTTGATCGGAGTCGAACTATTGGCTGCGAATTCCGATTAGTACCACCTCGTCCACGAAGTGATATTCTAATGGGCTCATAAACAATCACCGTGGCTACAGGAGCACCGTGTGGGATGTGCGGGGAGCAATCATATTGATTATGCTTTAAGTCAGATTCAGAAGATTCAGATTCGGGAGATGTCTACACACTACAAGTGTGTTTAGCCCTTTTGCAAATTCCAGCTATTTTTAATGTCACACAACACAGGCATGGCATGGCACGCACCTCCAATATCTTAATAGTAAAAATCATAGTTATTTGAATTGGACTGTACCATGGTTTGACCGGTAAGGTCACCGAACCATAGCGGTGGCCGAACAGGAGCAGCAGCCTTCGGCTCTCCGTTCTTCGTGTCTCCTCACCAGCAGAGACATCCTGCAGGACAATGCATGGGGCGACCAGCTAGTACGTATGCCTGAGGTACATATTCCATTCTCCACATTTGCATATGGAATTGTTTAGTTACTTCGTTCAGTATTGTTGCATATATTTCTATGCAATGGCTAGTGGCGACCTACTCGAGTCATTTTTTCACTAAGAGATCGAATAATAGGCGGTTTTTCATTAAAAAGAAAGTAAGCATCCAAAATTTAAGTTAGAGATGACTAGAACCTGAGTAGTTAGGATGCACAACCACACCACCTTGTTCGCTTGGATTATCAGTCACCAGCCAGCCGTATTTTTCTCTCAGCAAAAAAACAGTACCAGCCACCAACCAGCCAGCAATGTTTTTCTCTCAAGAAAAACCAACGCCAGCCACCAGCAACCAGCCAACCAACAGGACTGATCCTAACCAGTTGAGCTAGATTCACTTTCTTATTTTTCTCGAATGCCGTAATCTGCCAGCAACAACACTAATCCTACCTCGTCTCCTCTGCTTGCTTTGTTATATAAGTAAATAATCTATCCGCCACCATCACCATATGTTGTTCTGCCAATTTGGATGAATTCTAATCCGCCAACCAGGTATTCGGTAGAATTCTCATGAGATGTGGGACATTATTTTCGATTAATATGCCTTGTTCTTTCAACAATTGTAGAAACCGTATCACAATTTCTTCCTGGTCCATTGGTCATTGAGGTTGCATAAGCAAGAATTGATTACACATATTGGCTTGATCTTTTCTATTGTCCGATCTTCAGTATCCAATGTTTACTGAATATTTTCCATTTGAAGTTCCAGTTTGCATATGTGGGTAATTTCTATAACATTCATCTCGCAAATTGTCAACAATATATTATGTTACTCCTAAGTATTTGTGCCCTCAACCTGCTCAAAAGTCAAAACTATTAAACCGATGGTTCAACTAGGTTTTGACAGTTCAACCATCAAATCGACCCCATGACTGATTCGATGAAAATAACTATCGATTCCAATAACTATGGTTAAATTTAAACAATTAACTTTAAAACTACTTTAGATGGAGATGTACCCAAAGTTATATAACATAGTCAGGAGGAAGAGCGACACAGTAGCTAATGTGTTAAGTACAGCTCTATTGAACATTTCTTTTCGGAGATCATTAGTAGGGCAAAATCTTTACTCTTGGAATACTTTAGTTCTAAAAATCTCGGATACTCAGCTAACTGATGAACCGGATTTGTTTAGATGGTCGCTCCTTTTAAGTGGACAATTTTCTTCTCGATCTATGTATAATGCACTGCTCAATTCAAATGTTATAGCCCAGAACAGATTAATTTGGAAACTTAAGATACCTTTGAAGGTAAAAGTATTCCTTTGGTTCTGTATAAAGGAGTAGTGCGTACTAAAGATAATTTAGTTAAAAAAATTGGCATGGCAACGAAAAATGTTGTTTTTGTGCTATTAATGAGACGATAAAACATCTTTTCTTTGATTGTGTACTTGCTAAATTTATCTGGCGTATGGTACAAATTACCTTTGGGCTTCGGCCCCCGGTTAGTGTGGTTCACATGTTTATCACTTGGTTGGACTGCGTGTCAACACACGACAAAAGTCTAATCCTTGCAGGTGCAGGCGCCATGTGTTGGGCTATATGATTAAGCCGGAATGATGTGATATTTGATAAAACACATATTTGTTCATTTATGCAGGTTATATACAGGGTACACATTGGACCAGGATGTGGTCGATGTTTTAGCAGGAGGAGGATCGAAGCTTTATGAGAAATGCATGCCGACTCCTAGAAACTTCGACAATGAAGATTTCACCAGCCATGGATGGAGGTTTAGCAATAGGTTAAACGGATGTTAAACTTTTGCTTCACCTCAGCCTTCTTTTGGCTGATGGGTGTGATTGCTATATGGGTGACGGAGTCTACCCCATAGCAGAAATTGTAATAATTGACGGTCAAATTCATTTCTAGATGAAAAGACCTAGACCTATTTTCATTATCTTAATGATGAAATAAGAACTCCTGTTGACGTAAAATCTGCAGTTCACGCCAAGCACACAGCAAGCCGAATTAGCTAGCTTCACACGTGAACGTTTGAATCCAGAGCGTGCCAGTCAATTTTCCCTGAAACTCACAAAGGAAGAAAATGTTTAGATAAAAACCTGGAACGTGCCGGATGATACCAGACAGTTCCACATCTACGGCTTTACAAAGCCAATTTTGATCAACATATAGCTATGAACAAGCTATCTGTCAACAATTGAAAGCGTTCATTACATAATCGGCAAAGCATGTAAGAAGTACACTGCCGACCGCATGACGTCTGGCTCTGTCAAGATCCATACAAAATTAACAAGCTTGAACCCGCGACACGTGGCAATCTAGATTTGATTCGAATTCGGCTATGTAGAGGAATGTGATTTCATCGTGCAATGGATTAAAACCGAACCTTAATCAATCTAGATTGGGCAAAAGAGTGTTAATATGAATTCCAGCCCTGGCCCGTGGCAGCCTCCCCCAGCACCGCCTCTGGTCTTGGGTGTCCATAGGCCGGCCTCTACTGCTTGGTCTTGAGTTAACTCGGCCCAGGATGACGTGTCGGTGCTCCTAGATGAGTTGGCGGTCATCCACGTGGCACGTGATGCGTTCGCTTGGTCATCGATGATGTGGACGGCTCCCGACGTCTTGTACGGCTAAGGGGGGTAACCGGCCGAACGGAGTCGTTCGGCCGATTCGGTCATTTTCGGCCCCAATAGCACGTATTTGTTGTAGTTGTACCTGCACAAGTGTCATCCTATTACAATAACCATGGGTTTATATTTATACCCTGGTTTTGACACAATTCCTAGTCGACTACGATTACAAAACGTTTATTTCCAAAGAAATACGTCAAAGCGCCGTATTCATCTCATTCTTCATCAAATCGGCTTATTCCTTATATTCGATCTACGTCATCACGCTTTCCCGAATACTTCTATTTCCAACTGTGGAACAGCTCCTTTGCCGAATGATGGCGGATTCCCGACCGCAGAGCATCTTTTGCCGAATGCTTCGAAGAAGACCTTCCTGCCGAATGGAATCTTTCTACCAAATCTGGCCCACTTGTCAGCCTCTTTCAGGTGCCAATTTTTGGTGTTAACACATGCCCCTTCAATTTCGGGATAAAAGATACTTTTATTTCGGAATTGACCATAAATACTCAGCGTTTCTAGGTCACCTCAGTTTAGGTCATTTTAGCTCAATCCCCACTTTTTCCTCTCTTAACTTTTCCGAAGCTTCATCCAGATCCAAACCCTAGTTCATCGACCTCCGCAAGCTTCAATCCCCAAATGGCGGACCAAGATCAAGCCCTCCGAGTAAATTTCACTCCCCTTAAACTCATTCGGCATTGCTTTACTTCCGCTTTGTCTCATTGTGAATGACTTATTCGGCAAACGCTGGCTTCTATAGTATTAGTCCCGAAAAGCTCAGTACAGCCGAATTTGATCAACCGAATGTGACATCAGCATGAATCCCAAACGACACGGAAACCGCTCGGTTCGTGGGCTTTCCACCTTCCAAATTTTTGGGATGCGCGCCACGATCTCTGGCCACGATTTCCTCTGCGGGTTCTATAAATAAACATATCGAGTACCGCTATCTCCTCACCAAGTAACCATCTTCAATTCTTTCATTCGGCCATGTATCCTGCCAGCCGAATTTTGTGGAGGGAGGCTGGTTCAGAGTACTTTTGAGTACTACCAGCCGAATATGATGGCTAGGCAGCTAGGCTGTGGCCAAGTGCCACCAAGATTGTTTCTTCATGAATTCCTTAAGCCTAGGGAGATCATCACAAGTTTTGTGGAAACAAGGAGGATTTTTTACTACAGATGCTGTACAACCATCTATGCACCTGCACCTTTTGTGCCAATGACATCTGTTCATCCTTCTTTTATCTCATGGTGGCAATAACTTCATGATCACACTTTCAACATGCCAATCCATCCTCTCTGCCTCGAGCTTATGCCTGATTATCAGCCAATTTCAGAGGTAATATGTTCACTCTTTATCTGCTCCAATAATAATATTCACTTGTTGATTCTAATTCTGTCATTTTGCAGGACATAGTACCTGCCCCTCTTGCCAGAACAATCTCCTACAAGATTGCAGGTCCAATATCTGCTTTGGGGCATCAATCCTCTACTTTGGCTCAACTGATGTCTAGGCAGGCTACTTTAGACCCCATTATCTCCAGGCCATCTATTGCCAAAAGAAAGACTCCTTCTCTACTTGCTCCTGCAGCTGCCAAAAAGAAGAGAACAAGTAGCAAAAGAGTTGTCCAGGTTAAAACTCTCCTCTTTCAAGTGTAATGTACCTTTTATCTTGCTCATCTTCTATTTCTATGATCTCAGGTCCAGACACAGCAGGCAACAGCCACTACAGATTCTGCTGATGCTCCATCAACTGGTATAAACTTTACTATCTCATTCATTCTTTTTCATCGGCATTTATTCTCTTTTAGTTGCAGCAACAATCTCAATGGATCAAATATTGGAAAGCCCTCCTTCTCATCATGATTCGGCTCCAGCTTCACCACTTCCTCAATTAGAAGCTGCACCTTCACCAAGGAACTCCCCAATCTCTCATCAGCATGATGTGCAGGGCCCTTCTACTGAACCCGAGAAATCTCCTTCTCCTATTCAGGAAGCCAGAATAGAGGTAAATGAAGTCATCCAATCTTCTCAATTGCCCAATAAATCATTATCAATTCATCAAGAATTTCTTTTTCAGGAGAAATCTGCTTCAACATCCAGTTATTCATTTGCCTTGGATGACCTAGTTGTTGAACAAGGAGAGGAAACATCTTCTGGTCGAGCTCTATCAGAAAGAAATCAATCAAAACTGGAAGACATTCTCTCCTTGCTGCAAAAAGATATTCAAGACCAAGTCAAGGATGCTGATCTTCTAAGGGATGTGCTGGATTCCATTGATCAAGATCTCCCTGCTGATATCAAGACTTCTTTGGATCCAGTTTCCAAGCTAGACAATTATTACACTGCAGTGAAGCAAGCTTTGAGAAATCAATCTGCTCAACCAGCCTTGGAGCAAAGGAGGGCCATAGCCAAAAAATCTGTGAAAGATTTGCACTCTAGAACTCAGAGCAACAAAGAACTGTTAGCTAGCCTACAGTCTGCACTTGAGTCGAAAGAGACCAGGAAAGCTGAATTAGAGGCTGAATTGAAAAACTTATCGGCTGCAATTGAAGCTGATAAAAAGAAGATAGCCGAAATTCCTGGTCTGACAGAGGAGCTGCGCAGGGAGGCTTCAGTAGCTCTGAATGAAGAGAAGCAGCTCAAATCCAAACTTTCTGCTCTGGCCAAAACCCAAGAAGCTGACAAGCAATTACTGGAGAATATCAGCAATATGATTTTAAATGCCAAAAATGTAATCTCAAAGTACTTGGGTGTGTGATTTGTATCAAAAATGTTAATAGCCGAATGCTTGATCACTTCTGCATTTTCCATCATCTTTACCTCTGCTTTGTCTCATTGTGAATGACTTATTCGGCAAACGCTGGCTTCTATAGTATTAGTCCCGAAAAGCTCAGTACAGCCGAATTTGATCAACCGAATGTGACATCAGCATGAATCCCAAACGACACGGAAACCGCTCGGTTCGTGGGCTTTCCACCTTCCAAATTTTTGGGATGCGCGCCACGATCTCTGGCCACGATTTCCTCTGCAGGTTCTATAAATAAACATACCGAGTGCCGCTATCTCTTCACCAAGTCTTTTGCCTTCCTCGAACTCTTCTTTCCCCAAGCACAGTAAACTCAAGAAAACCCCAATGGCGAATGGAAGGCGACCGGCCGCCGACGAGCCCGAAGGAAGCCGCGCCGGCGCTCGCCGCAGGTGATCGACTGCTTGCTTCTCTCTGTTCTTCTCGAGATTTGCCCTCTCCTTGACGAATCTCTTTGCTTTTTCAGGGTAATCCAATGGATTGTCGCCGCTGGTGCGCCAGTTGCGGCTCCAGCCGCTGCTCCTGCGGCGTCCAGCTCTTCAAGTTCGTCCAATCGGACTCTCTCATCGGACGACTTCCGCTACTCAGACGGCGATGCTCGCCGATTCAAGGCGGAGCGCGACGACTCTCGTCGCGAACTGGAGGTCATTTCCAAGCAAGCCGGGATTGCGGACCTCGAATGGCAGGCCGAGCGCAAGCAACTGCTTGAAGTCATCGATGGTAATTTCCATAACTTGTTCAATCCTAATCCCATCTCTAGTCATTATTGATCTACCTCCATTTTGTAATCTTGCAGAACGCGATGACGAGCTCAATCGGCTGAAGGCGCTGGTGGATGAGCTGGCGAACAAAGTGAACGCCCAAGGAGACATACCCGAGGCTCGCCTTGGCGCGGTGGCAGGCCGCGTCGACGAGGTGGCCCTCCATGGCGTTCGCCTAGGCGTCGCTGTGGGTCTCGTTGCCATGTCGACACACACCGGCACTGACTATTCCAGGATGCCGGTTGGTTTCGCCAATAGCAACCCAGAAGACATCGATGACATTGACGCCTCCATTGATCGTCTTGATGGCCATGGTGCTGCCATTGCCGATTCCATTCATCCCCAGTCTGTTTTGAACAGGCTCTTCCAGTAGTTTGTACTAGGGATTTATGGAATTTCGGCAATAAAACTTATCTTTTGTGATCTTGCATGAACTCCTGATGTAATATATTTTGTGCTAAGGGCAATACATTCAGTACTGGCCATTTTTCTTTTATCGGAAATTTTTGTTCTGAAGGCGGCTTCTTCCCGAATGCCGGCTATTTCCATTGTGTCTTGCCGCCGTGGGCTTAGTTGCCATGTCGACACGCACAGGCACTGACTATTCCAGGATGCCGGTCGGTTTCGCCAACGGCAATCCAGACGACATCGACGACATTGAAGCCTCCATTGATCGTCTTGATGGCCATGGCACTGCTATTGACGATTCCATCCATCCCCAGTCTGTCTTAAACAGGCTCTTCCAGTAGTTTGTACTAGGGATTTATGGAATTTCGGCAATAAAACTTATCTTTTGCAGTCCTGATGTGATAATTTTGTCAAGTTTATGATGTAATCTGTGTGCGCTAAGGGCAATACACTCTAGTATTGGCCATTTTCCTTTTTGTTGGAATTTTTTCTCTGAATGCGGCTTCTTCCCGAACGCCGGCTATTTTTTCATTATTCTTTGACATTAAATTCCTCCATCAGCGATCAATTTCGATACTAGGATAATATTTCTTCAAATATCTTTGGAGAGCCCTCCTTCTCATCATGATTCAGTTCCA
>OAMR01000918.1:257203-288476 GCA_900205405.1 Echinochloa crus-galli
GATCTTTTAAGAGACTTGCTTGAATCATTCATGGATTTGTATTTATACCCAGGTCTTGATACAACTCCTAGTCGGACACGACTACAATACTTGTTTCTAAAAATAAACGACGTATCTTCGTGTCCATATTGCGTTCCTTGTTCGAACCGGCCTTTTCCTTGTATTGATCCACGTCATCATGCCTTCCTGAATGCTACCGTTTTTCGCCTGCGGAACAATGCCTCTGCCGAATGATTACGCATTCCCGACCGCAGAGTATCTTTGCCCAATGCTTCAGAGAAAACCTTTTAGCCGAATGGCGACGCGTTCCCGACCGCAGAGCATCTTTGCCGAATGCTTCAGAGAAATCCCCTTAGCCGAATGGCATCCTTCCACCAAATCCGGCCCACATGTCAGCCTCTTCCTGGTGTCAATTTTTGGTGTTAACAGAAATTTGCAGAGACAGGAAAGTATCTGATTCTAAAGGCTTCATCTGCGGAGGCTTCTCCAAGCTGCATCAAGTATCTAGCTATATGCTCCACAGTGCTAGTATCATCTTGCCCTGAGAATTTAGTGAATTCTGTAGGAACCTTGACTCTGTTAGGCAATGACACTCTTTGGTACCATTCTGGGAAAGGAGAGGAGTACATGTATCCTTGATTTTTGGGCTTCAAACCGAATTGATTTTGCAACACATCTGTCATTTTTTGCACCATGAGGTCAACATTAGTGTCTTGATTTCCTGTCCTTCCAGCAAACATTCCTGCATTACCAACATATCCAGGATTCGGGAGAGCATCGATAGCATTATAATCCATGAATTCTGTATATCTATTCCCATACATATCCCTCTGCAACCTGTTATTCAAAGGAGATATTTTGTAGGCAGAAGCAGGTGGATTCCCCGTAGTGCCGAATGCCACATCACCATATGTGCGAGCTTTTGGCATTGTATGCTGAGGATTTTGTTGAATTGGTTGGCCATTCGCACCCTTGGAACCAGAAGTTCGAGTTTCTTCAACAGTTCCTTTACCATGAGCTCTTTGACCTGCTGTTTGAACATTGAAGTATGTTGGGCCACCAAGTTGCCCATATGCTTGCTCGAAAGGCTTATCCACTTGCTGACCAAAGATGCCAATCATTATGTGTCGAAAGCTGTTCAAGAATGCAGAATTATGATTGGTCATTGTGTCCCCCAGAGCTTTGTATAACAGGCCAGAGAACTTCTCCCTTTCTTCATCTTCATTAAGGTCAGATTGTCCAGGCAGTAGAACTCTTGGCAGATCTGTCTTGAGAAACAGTGCACCACTTCTGCTCTTGGCAAAAGACAGCAGACATTTCTTGATGAACTGTTCTGCAGCAGTCTTCACCATTTGTTGATGTTCTTCACACAATTCTTCAAGAGTGATGTCCAAAATGTCTCTTAACTCAGGCATCTTCAAAGCTTGTGTGTGTGTCCCACCGGGTGTGCCAAAAAGTGTGTTGACGTAAAATCTGCAGTTCACGCCAAGCACACAGCAAGCCGAATTAGCTAGCTTCACACGTGAACGTTTGAATCCAGAGCGTGCCAGTCAATTTTCCCTGAAACTGACAAAGGAAGAAAATATTTAGAATAAAACCTGGAACGTGCCGGATGATACCAGACAGTTCCATCTCTACGGCTTGCAAGGCCAATCTTGATCGGCATATAGCTATGAACAAGCTATCTGTCGGCAATTGATACATTCGTTATATAATCGGCAAACAGCATGCAAAGAGTGCACTGCCGACCGCATGACGTCACCATGATGAAAGACGGTTTTTAATTAAATGATCGCTGCAGTACTTAATCACAACCGATTAATAAGAATGAGGTATAATAAACGTGAAAAGCACGATCGTGAATCTCTAGTAAACAAGAATGCATAGGTTTAAAAGCACTAGTCTACCGCATGTCTAGATACTTTCGAACCCGTCAGGTATAATAAACAAACAAGTTAATCCACCGCATGATACAACTTGTTTAAAAATCACACCACCAACCAAGAATAGATCAATCCACCGCATGATATACTCTAAACGTGGAAGGCTAGAAGCATTCATTATTTAAAACAAAGTTACGAACATGTTTTCACTCATTGAGGGACTGCCGAATACGGCTAGATAGCCGATTCGGGTTCCATGAAGAAGGAACAAGCTTCGTCGATGTTGATAGACCTATCAGATCGATTTCGAGCTCTAATCCACCGGATGATTAGTTCTAAAACGACCCAAAAACCTGCATCTACCGCATGATACCCGGCTCTGTCAAAATCCATACAAAACCAACGAGTTTGAACCCGCGACACGTGGCAATCTAGATCGACTCGAATTCGGCTATGTAGAGGAACATGATTTTATCGTGCAAAGGATTAAAACCGAACCTTAATCAATCTAGATTGGGCAAAAAAGTGTTAATATGAATTAAACATAAAGTAAAACCCAAATAAACACAAGGTAACTTAATGAATCTATTAGATCTTTGCCAAAATCTAATAGAGCCGATAACTCGCTTCAAGCTAAACCTTAGCCTACCGCATGACTCATGATTTAACAAAGAAGCCTTCTCATACCAAGCTTAAATCCACCGCATGATACTAAGCATGATACAAGGTTGTCGATACTTACGGAGGTCGACGGATCGATGATTCCCCTCGAAAGAAACTCGACGACACGACTAAAGGACTCGAAAAGGTGGCGCAAGGCCGGTTTGTTGTACCGAATGGAATCTTTCTACCAAATCTGGCCCACTTGTCAGCCTCTTTCAGGTGCCAATTTTTGGTGTTAACAACTCCCTTTATCTAAAAAGGCGTACCCTCTATTTAGTAGTAGAGTATTTTTTCTCTCCCAAAAAATTAATACGTTCTCCTTTGAAGCTCATCATCACTCCCCCGACTTGTAGTCCATGACCATCAGCACGAAGTCCAGTCTAGCCCGTTCATTGGGCCCGTCATCGAATCGCACTTTTGCTAGGCCCAAGTGGCGCACAACGAGGCCCGCGATTAGTAACTCAACAATTAGTACCACCTCGTCCATAGGGAGGTTCTATTACCAGTTGATAAACAAATCACCGTGACATTGGGATAACCGCGTGGCAAGTGCGGACAGCAATCCTTCTCTATACTACATCCATGGAATTACATTTACGTCGACATACTATATGTGTGTGTTTAGCCTTTTTGCTATTCCTTCCACGCGCCAGAGATAGACAAAGACTACTCATAAAACGAACTATAAAACCTAAGAGCATCTCCAAGAGTGACTCAAAAATAAAGTCCAAACATTAGTTTTGGGAAATTATTGGGAGTGAGAAATACCCTTTCAATCAAGAGTTCCCAAAAAATTAGACCCAAAAATAGCCACGTCATCTATTGTGGGGCCGCTGCCTAATTTTTCTCGGTGGTGAACAGTAACTCGTGATTTTTTCTCGGTTCTTTTTTCCGTGGGCGGCGGGGGGATTGGGAGTTTTTTTTTCTCCGTCCTTTTTCTCCACGGGGTATTGGGAGCTCGGAGAGGGGACTAAATTTGGCTCAGAATAGAGTCAGTATTGGGCACGCAGAAAAAGATGGAACAGAATTAGACACTGGTGGAGCCTTGCTTTTTAGTTTATGCCCAAAATTAATTATTGGGAGTGTTTATTGGGTACTCTTGGAGATGCTCTAAGAGATCATTACAGAATCCACTGCAACTCCACCACCCATGACTACAAGAAAACCACCTAACAACGCATGCGCCAGCGTTTGGTCTAGAGACACCAGACCTGCGCTTGGTCTAGAGACACCAGACCTGCGCCCTGATACCGACGCCACTCCATCGATACCAGTCAGCACAGGACCCGGCACGCGAACCTAAGGGATGAGCCCCCAGATCTAGCCCCCTGGGAAGCACGAAGCCGGTGGGGGCAGGACCGCAGCAGAGATGCCGTTACCCACGCACCGCCGTAGGGCTGCCCGCACCCGGCCCCACGCCGGAAGCTCGGCCACGCATCCAGTCGCGCGCGCATCGGCCCGACCATCGCTGGCCGCGAGAACGCCCAGCCGGACGGCGCGCGTCTCTGCCCGGCCACCGCCGCCGCCCGCTCGCCTGGCCGCCGGCCCCTATGCGCCACCCCACGCCTTGGGAGCCATCGTCACCCGATCCGCGAGGCGCCGCCGGAGGAACGCCCCACCGCCACCATCGCGGGGCTCGCGCCGTTGCTGGCGACGACCTCCGGCGGCGGCGGCGAGAAGGCGGGAGGGGAGGGGAGGGGAGGGAGGGGAGCGGCAGCGGCAGAGTGCGTGAGCCGCCCAGGATAGGGTGACGCGGAGGTGCGGTTCAATTACATCACTTAAACTGACTGCTTTGACGTTTAAGGCATTTTTTCAAAAAAAAATAATGAAGGATATGAATTGATGCTTTTGCCGTCCTTTCGCGTGCCGCACCAAAAGCAGGATTATATTTTCACGTAAAAATCTGGTGCGTCGCGCGGGATCATCTTTAAGCTTTGCGTTTCTTTCGTGTCAAAAAAATCAAAAAAGCTCTGCGTTTCTCTCTCTCTCCCCTGTCGTGGACCACCAGGGTCGGAAAATTGGCCCGCGAATTTCAGACCCGCATTATAATTTGCAGACTAGCTGCAAGCCGTTTTGGTGGGTTTGTTTAGTGCCGCATCGTCAACAAAAACCAGTGCGCATCCGTGACGATCCCGTCAGGCGCGGCAGGCGCCCAGCGCAATCCCCTCAAACATGAATCAGATAGACTGTTCACACTTTGGCCGCCATGGCTGACACACTATATGAGTGTCTCGCTTTTTTTTTTTTGCTTTCGGTTCGTGGATATGAAATTCACTCTCTCTTTTTTTGAGAATTACAATATGAAATTCACTCTTCCTAACTTGTTTCAGCAGCTCATTCTCAGCATATATAAGTTCACTTGATCGACTAATCTGACCAAAAAAGGAAATTCATGGTTTCCGCTTTTTTTGCTTTCGGTTCGTGGATATGAAATTCACTCTCTCTTTTTTTAGGAATTACAATATGAAATTCACTCTTCCTAACTTGTTTCAGCAGCTAATCCAGGAAGGCCATAGCCAGGAAACAAAAAAGAAAAAAAAACAAGACAACTCGCCCGGTTGAATTGGGACATCAACACGGGTTACCGCTCACTCGCTGGCCGGTTGGATTGGGACCTCAACACAGCCACACACTGCTCACAACAACGACAGAGAGGACAAAGCATAACCGTAGCTCCCACCTACAACAGCACACCTGCGGGTATCGACACCTCTGAAGCGATCCGGTGCCGATAAAGGAGCCGAAGGGAAGACAACACCACACCTAGAGGGCCACCGCCATGCAGGACCCACCGCCGTCGTGCCGCTGCACCCCAAACCAACCACCCGATGGCATGAAAACCACCGAGTCCAAAGCTACTCCACGCGCGGGGGCCTCGCCACATCCGCCGTCTCTCGTGTGCGCGGGGACCTCCAACCCGCCACTCAGCACGCCTCCTCGTGCGCGGGGGCCTCAACCCCGCCACACCCACGCTCTGGACTCGCTTCAAGAATTACCGGCAGTGGTAGCAAGAAGAGATGCCCCGTCCCCCGGGAGCTGTCTCAGGCCTCCATACCACCGCTGAGGTTCGAATCATCACGTTGCTTTCCCCCTCGCCCAAGGCACCGCTATCGGATAGAAGATCGAAGATGTCGCCTGCGCCGTCTTTCGATGTTGTACCACACCAGGAGAGTTCAGTCGTGCTGAACACCCCGCCGTGATCCGTTGCAGGCCAACTCGTCCCCGGTTGTTGTTGCCACGAGCGCCGTCCTGCAACGATGCCCCGCACCGCACTGGAGATTGCCAAGCAACTCCAGGCGCCGCGGAACGCTGCACGCAGCCGAACAACACCCGAGTGAAGACCATCGGCCACCGACCGGAAAGCAGACGTCTTGGCGTGAGGTAGACAACCCCTTGTTCTGATGCCCTCCGACAGATCTGTCCCCGCCACCGGAGCAAATGCGAGTAGTAGGCCGGCTGCGCCGCCGATCGAACGTGTCTTTAGAGACGATGCCTCCAAGGAGGTCACGACGCCCACAGGCGCCGCCGTCGCTCGTCCAGAAGCTGGACCGGGTTTTCACCCAGAGACGTCGTGCAGTAGGGTTGCAACTCCCAAATGACGCCCTCAACAGGGAGAGCGACGCCCAAAGGCGCCGCCGTCATTCCACCAGAAGGGTCTGGCAGGGCTTACGCCCGAAGCGTCGAACCACCACTGCACGCGTTCACCGCGGTAAGCCTGCACCACCACTGCAACCGTCCAAACAGGGGACGTCACTGACGCAGCACCACTTCACCCCGCCGACGAATCCCCATCCCCCTGTCGCCGTCCTCACTCTCTGGCGTTGCGCCATCGCCGCACTGCACGCGCCCCCGCATGCCCTTCACGGCCCGCACCGGGCCTCCTCCGCAGCTCCACCTGCTGCCTTGTCGCCGGTCCCTGCGCGCTCCGGCCGCCGCGGGGCCACCCCCGCTCCCCTATGCGACGGATCTGGCCATAGGGACGCCGGATCCGAGAGCAAAGGGGCCGGATCCGGCCACGCTCGCCGCCGCCGGCAAGCTGGCCGCCGGCGTCCGCGCCCACCGGGGATGAGAGAGGAAGAAGGGAGGTGCCCCGCCGCCGTCGTCCTTCCAAGCCGCGCGGGCTTCCGGCGTCGTGCTCGGGCGGCTGCGCGGCGGGGGGACGGGAGGGAGGGCGGCGGTGGCGGGCGAAGGCTGCGGCTGCCCGTGTCGCCCACGTGGGGGCGTTTGGTTTCTCCAATTATTCAGCAGCTCATTCTCAGCATATGTAAGTTCACTTGATCGACTAATCTGACTAAAAAAAGGAAATTCATGGTTTCTGCTCATTAGATTTTTCTTAATGATTACATATATACAAGTACAGTATCCATCCAGGTCTATATATATCAGCAGCTTATTATGATTCACTAGTGATTTGCGCGCTCCCCGGCGCGCAAAATTTGATATACAATACTTACACATAGCATTGTTCTAAAGTAACCGAGTAACTGAGTCCGAACAGTCAAATATAACTTACAGAGCACTGGGTTTAATTTACATAGTAGAAATAAACATGTGACTGTTATCAAAATGATAGTTGATAGCACAGTGACAGTTGGCGCTGTCTTGGCAGTTGAAAGTATTCAGATGAGTAGTCCTAAGAAAGAAAAGGAAGATAATAGCAGTAATATAATTTATTGTTGTATATGATCGAGTAGTTATATAGATTGTTGAGATTTATTTATGCATGTCCCACCTAAAATTCAGAACATATATTTCCATACCCTTGGCTCAGTAAGTTAATAGATTCATCACAGAAATAATAAAATGAACTGAAAAAATTGAGCTGAAGAATATAAGGAACCAAACGGTCATGATATTTTTTGTTGCCATAGAGTTATTTTGAATTTAAGAATCCAAGTTCAAAAGAGCATGCGCAATTACATAGCATGTGGAAGAGAATGAAATTCGTCGAGAATGCAGATCCTCTCCAATCCACGTTACATATCTTTTTTCCCCTCAAGGCGTCGAACAGTTCAAGCTATATTTAAAATGAAACATCTGTATTCTAAGGGTTGGCGGACTGCCCTGTGACTCTTGTTGAGGGTATTTAAATACTACGCGTATACACCAAAAAAAACTTCCTATTGTGACTCAGATGAACCTGATATATGCAAACAGCACACATATCAACAATGGAACCTGTTAATGTACCAATAGGGAAGTGTTTAGCTGCGAATCTGAGAATACTTCACATAGAAAACTTGTCATCTCAGGTGAGTACCATAATTAACATTGCTTCCGAAAAGATATGCGGGAAGCGAAGATAGGAGGTAAATCCCACCAGGAAGGAATGATTATTAATTTCAAGGTATAGCTCCACTTCCTCTGAGCCAGTTTAGGCTTGCAGCCACAATGATTTACATACTAAAGTGTCCAATTATCCTATGACTATTAGGCTATAATTATTCAGATAACCTATCAATTATACGAAGTCATATATAATTGTCATATCATTGAACTGTGCAAATTGAAAGTTGCAAAAGAATAAATCTAGCACAATCTAGAAAAAAGATATAGATCCCCAATAAACTGAGTGCCAAGATAAACATACCATACAAGAAGCTACAGTGGCATATTCAAAATCCACCTTGCTCATCTTACTGGAATTTTATCATACACCTTGAAGACATGCAGAACAAAGGATCATCAAGATGGTTGATTTATTGTAACACCCATCATGTTTGGCATGCAAATCTCACCATTAAAAATGGAAGGAAAAGGAAAACGCTATGGCATACAAATCATGATAGCAAGCAGTACCTATCAAAATCTATCTAGTAATCTGCATCCACAAAACCATATGCAAAGGACGAGGAAAGGAGCAGTACCTAAGTCAGGTGCTGCCTGCAGAGGCGATGTTAAAGGGAAAACACTTCTGATTGAAGGGTTCAGACGATAAGTGAACGTGTGGCCACCTGCGCTGACCATGGCTAGGTTGCTGGACTCGACAGCAGCATTGTCCCTCTTGTCTAGCAAGCCCTTTGCACAAAGAAAGCATCATTAAGGACAACAGTCCTTCCTGAAGCAGTAAAAGGGCCAAGAGCAGGCAGAGAAAGTATATCACAAAAGTAGAAGCCAATACACCACATTCAGCTTCCAATCAAAGTTGCAGCAACAAATAGGTAGATTTTTTTTGTTGGGAAAAAGGGAGAGAGAATCAAGAAGGAGGCACTCTATCCAACTCATAATGTTAGATGTGTTAATGAGTAAAAGAGAAAAGAGGAAATACAGCCAACATGTAGAGAAGAAACCAGAAAAAAACATATGAGAGGTATTAATTTTATCCTTTTAAGTCCAAAATTTAAAATGCAAGAAAAATTTTGACACCATTGGTGGCTAGAATATTTTCGTTCAAAAAATGCTACATCTATTACAGACTTGTATAGCCGGGTTGGATTATGTTTGTTCTTACCTGGCTACTGGATGACTGAATCTACTTCAGTAGCAAACTACAACAATAGAAAATAAGCATTCATTGTATTGTCAAACTTTTTAGACACCAGAGAAACATAATCATTTTATATAGAAACACAAAGTAAAATTTTACTAACGACATATGTGAAGTTCTTCTTTTTTATGTTGGAAATCTAAGGCTATTAATCATGGTTGTTGAAATGCATACAGAAAAAAAGAAAGCAATTGGACCACATGAACTATGTTGTGCTTATATACCTTGCTTTGGTTGCATTACATCTTCTTTCTTAATACCAATTGGAACTCTTATAATCATGTTGATTGATGCATGCTACTGGCCTCTAAGCCCCTAGCCATTGCCCAAGTGCTGCACTCGCTACAAATCTCATCATGTGTTTTGTAATGAGAAGGATCCCCTATCTGAAACAAGAAGCATCACAAAGGGAATTTTGTTAATATTATGGGAGAAGCTGGAGCAAAGGGCTGGTGGGCCACGAGCGTAACAGTCAGAGGCATGCATGCGTGCAATTCCAGGATTGGAGCAAGGAGGTACGTAGGTGGGATGGACTCAATCTTACTACTTCACCCATCAGGAAAAGGAAAGATGGAAGCATGGATTGGGGAAAAAAAAGAGATCAGATCCACCGTCTGCATCATCCTACTTTGTAGCAGCCAGCCCCTCCAAGCCCCTTCTCCCCAGACTACTAAACCAGGGCATATTCAGATTTCCAGGCATTGTTATACAGTGTTCAATCAAATTTTATAGCACCTTTAAGTATGTAGTATAAAAATACAGTAGGGTTTAGCATTTTGAACTGTGACACGAAAAAACATTGCTTGGCTAACTGGGTGTAGTATAAGAGCTCTGTATTAAAGCTGTCCAACCATGGAGAAACACCATAGGCAATTTAAGGAAACTGAAGTTTCACAATATATTAGCACATGAAACAATGCTGAAATTACTGAAAATAGCAAACTCATCATATTAGAAACAATTAATACAGAGGGCATCTCATGCAGATAAGAGCAATTTTAAGAAATAATGAAGAAAAAAGAGGTTGGCATAAACTAAGCAAGTAACCACAGTGAAGCGATGCACAGGTAAATAGTAGACTGAAAGACCTTATGCTCATTTCACCCCGTGTGACTGTGTCCCTGCAAAGCTGAAGAATATAAGGAAGCAAACGGTCATGATATTTGAATGAACATTCCATTAAGGACATATGGATAAGGGCAATTTTAGTGGCCATTAAATCCACCATCGGACCATACAAATCAAAGTTCAGTTACATGTGTGTATTTTTTCTGAAAGGGATAAAAGACTGACAGAAAAGTGCAATCAGTTATGCAAATGGAAGTCTGCATGGAAGAAGGTACACTAATCTGATAATAACTCAATATGTGACCTACAAGATATAGTACCTCGTTTTATTTTTTTCAGGTATACGATGAACCGCAGTTGAACATCAACATATGAAAAAGTTGGGTATAATATTCATGATAAATATTGAACAAATGTAGCTTTCAAGTAACAAATGAATACAAAAATAGCCGGTTAGTTAGATAAGCTCAACTAAATAGATACATATATATCTCAGAGCAACTAAATATGAGGTAAAACTATCTAATTGACCTACAGTTATTGATGGGCAGATTAGTTCTTTTATTTATATCTTGGAATGGAAGATTTACCTTCTCTGTTTTGGAAGAAAACGCATGGATCTGACATGAGTATAAATTCAACCGGTCAATTACTCCACCTGTCTCAGCCCAAATCAAATGAAGCACCATTGGTTAGAGATTAAAGTAAAGACAATAATATACAGACCAAGGTACGTTACTTGGCACAGTAATATTTCTGTGGCATAAAACAACCCAAAGCACTTAATGCACTGAACTGCCTAAAAGAGGGGAAAATATTAACCACGTTGGCATGGCACCAAACCACCAACAGCAAAGAGAAGAATATGAGAGCAAAATAAGCAGGGAACCAATCATCACCTGGATCTAGAGCTCTTTTTTGACAAGAGAATGAGAATCCACAAGATTAATCCCCCTATCTACAATCTAACTGGGCGCAACCCCTTGATAATGTTGCTGGCAAATGGAGAAGCTGGAAGCTTGAGAACATGGAGCGCCACATGCAAGTGATAATCTACTCTAATGCATAAAAACGTGTAGATAATTGCATTCACACTACAAAATGAATGAATATTAGACGATATGCAATGAGATGGAAGTGTGTAACGAGAAATTACCAATGTACTGCTGAAGAAACTCCACTGTATCACACCTGCAGGTCTGCTGCACAGGCAAACATAACAACAACAAAGGAATGTCAAATGTCACTTAGATAATAATAACGAGCAATTATATAAACATCGCATAATGTTTATTCTAACAATAAGCACAATGGATTTCGAGAACAAATAAAATTACCATCTTAATAAAAGAACTACAACAACTTACCTAGCACACGAGATCAGAAAGGTCGACAATGTCTGAATCAATCTCTAAAGGAGCAGCACAAGAAACCTGCAACCAGAAACACAACCGATTACATGGAGCCCAAAAATCTAAATCAAACAATTCACAATGGGGATCTAAGAATCATGATCTCACCTCAATAGATGAAAACGTAGACACAAGAACCCAACACTTCCTGTCCAGCAAAGCGTTGTATCAATCAAACTATAAAATAAAATGAGGACTAAGAAAGAGAGGAGGGGAGCCGCAAACATGCAACTCGTAACAGCAAAACAAAAGGATAGTAATAAAATCGATGTTCTTGGCCAAAGGATTAATAAATCTGAGCATGAAAATTTTGCCCAAAAAAAGAAGGGAAGAACGGCATCCAACAGAACTAACAAGAATAAGAAAGAATAAAAGAAGAAAATGTGGAACTCATAGCATCTTCGAGAGGCCAGAGGGAAAAAAATCGATGCTCTTCATAAAGGAACAACAGATTTAAGAAGCAAAATTTTGAGCGGAGAGAAAAAGAAAACAGGATTCAAGATCCGGCTGAAATCGATGTTCCAACAATAAAATCGATGCATCCAACATCCGGCTGCATATCTCTCCTTGCGCTGCTCCTTTAGGGAAAACAGGATCCAAGATCCCTGTGGGGTGAGGAGGTAAATCTCGTGGGGGAAAAACGAGCAAAATAGAAAAAATTGTAAGAGGAAGAAAGGGTGGGGGAAAGGAACGTGAACTCCCAGTAGAGAAAACGAAAAAAGAACGGATCGAAGTAGCCTAATCTGGGGAAAAAAAGAACACGATCCAAGGTAGGGCTGCATGACGAAGAGGAAAAACACATGGATAGTTCTCCTGGTACCCATAGCGGTCATCTGTTCCACCAAAAGAAAGAAAGCAAGAAGAGAAACTAAAGGGGCAAGGGAAGAACGAAGCTGCCATTGGAAAGAAAGAAAAACAGGCAAGAGATCACGGGGAGCCAGTGGATCTACGAAAAAGATGATGACCCAAAAAAAAAGGAAAGGAATCCACCAAGAAGACAGCGACGGGAAAAGTAGAGAAAGGGAAAGAGAAAGCGAGCGGAGAGAAAGCGACGGGAGGAGCTTGCTGTGGCCAAGAAGACCGGAGGACCTTCGCGTGACTTCCACTGAACCAGAGGCCAACGCGTGGTACCTTCTCAGGAACCGAAGCGACGGCCAGCTATCAACCGTAGAAACAAAATCTGACGGGCGAAATGATTTTTGGACGACGTGTCCTACCTGGCTGGCCGCCGGAGCCGCCTCCTTTCATAAGGAGGAAGGAAAGGAAGGAATGACATGATCGACTAACCTGCCTAAAAAAAACAGTGCGTGGTTTCTGCTTATAAGACTTTGTTTACTGATTGCATACAAGTATCCTGCCATGTCTACATACATCCTGATCCATAAAGATGCATGTACCTGTGATTTTTCCAATATGTAGGAACCTTTGCCGGTCTCTCGAGGGAATTCGCTATACGCGTCCAGTCCAGAACGGATGAGTCGGCATGGGGTGCTCTGCTTTTCTAATGTGCGTAGAGCCGTAGACGGCAAGGCTGTTCAGGCCGGTGATGATCTTCAAGGCGTTGTTCCTGTGCATGAACGCTCGTTCATTATCTTCACTTTACTAATACTACACTACGGGAAAAACGAGTATCAGTACCGGACACGTCAGTACCGATCAGTGTAGAGCCGGTACGCATGACGTTAGTACCGGCTCTACAGAACAGTGCAAACTGGGCACGTTTAGTACCGGCTGGAGCCACCAGCCGGTACTAAATTGCTCCCGCGCCGCCCAAAGTCGTCGCGCGCCAACGGCTAATGGACGGATTAGTACCGGCTGGAGCCACCAGCCGGTACTAATCTGTCCATTAGCCATTGGCACCAAGACTCTCACTACCGGCTGGTTCCTCTAGCCGGTACTAACGTGTCTATATCAGTAAACCCCCTTCCTCCTCCCCGAGCTCGAGCACACACAACAAGCTGCTCGAGCTCTCCACTTCGTCCGTAATGGTGTGTTAGAGGGGAGGTGCTGCCCATTTTTTCCTCAAATTGTGAGGATTTCACTTCTCTGACCACGGCAAAGGTTCTCAACTCAATCCTCTTCTCTTTAGTGTACTTTGTGCTTTATTTCATCCATTATATTTAGAGATTTTTCTATTTTTGTAGAAGGGAGAATGAAGGAGTGTTTTTCTATTTAGACATTATTACTTAGAGATATGCATTCTTGATAAATTTATTTAAGTACAATGCTTATTTGATTGCTTGTATTTGGTAAATTGTTATGGTGTTTTTTCAATAATTATTTTATTTGACTTTAATTATTGGTGTTACTATAAAACTATAGAAAATAATAGAAAAATAGTATAATAAAATTAATATGATAATAGATTATATATTTATTTGTTTGGTATAAAACACTTAAAAATTTTAGAAAACTTTTGCATTATTATCCATTTTTCTCCAAAAATTGTAATTATCAATCTTTTTAATTGAAGCAGATGGACCGGGAATGGATGTACGGTGCCGGCCGTCCAAGCACCAGGGCATGGGTTCTTGGTGTAGAAGAATTTCTCAATGCAGCAGAGGCCAACAAGTCCCGCGAGGGTCTCATGTGTTGTCCATGCGTACATTGCAAGAATGTTAAGCACTGGAAGAAAAGATGCACTATAATGACCCACTTATATGAATGTGGTTTCACGTCGAACTACAGAGTTTGGACAAAGCACGGTGAACCTGGAGTTGTGATGGAAGATGGTGAAGAAGAAGGAGCCGATGAAACCGACATTCCAGATTGGGCTCATTTATATGCAGCGGGTGCATTAGAAGATGAACCAATGGATGAGGCCGAACAGAATGTTGAAGAAGAGCAGCCACCTGACGAACTAGGTCAAGTGTTGCTAGATGCACAGAAAGATAGAGAAACAGCGGCGGAGTCGAAGAAGTTCGAGAGGATGCTGGAGGATCATAAAAAGTTGTTGTACCCAGGTTGCAAACCAGGGCAGAAAAAGTTGGGTAGCACGCTGTAGTTGTTGCAATGGAAAGCAAAAAATGGTGTCACTGATAAAGGATTCGGGGAGCTATTGAAAATGATAAAGACCGTGCTTCCCGAGGGCAATGAACTGCCCTCGTCAACATATGAAGCGAAAAAGGTTGTTTGCCCTCTTGGATTGGACGTACAGAAGATACACGCATGTCCTAACGACTGTATCTTGTATTGCGGCCCTAAATATGAGAACTTGGATGCCTGTCCTGTTTGCGGCGCATTGCAGTATAAAATCAGGCGAAATGATCCTGGTGACGTTGATGGGAAGGCACCCAACAAGAGAGTTCCCGCAAAAGTGATGTAGTATTTCCCTGTAATACCACGTTTGAAGCGCTTTTTCAGAATCAAGGCGAATGCAAAGTTGATGCGGTGGCACAAAGAAGACCGTAAGCAATATGAGAAAATCAGGCACCCTGCATATGGGTCGCAGTGGAGGAACCTTGACCGAGTATTTCCTAATTTTGATAGGGATCCCAGGAACATAAGGTTTGGTCTAAGTACAGATGGGATGAATCCGTTCGGTGAGTTTGGTACTGGTCACAGTACATGGCCTGTGACCCTATGTATCTTCAACCTTCCTCCTTGGTTGTGCATGAAGCAGAAGTTCATCATGATGCTAGTGCTTATCCAAGGACCAAAGCAACTTGGCATTGACATTGACGTATATCTAAGACCATTGGTTGATGAACTGTTATCGCTATGGAAGGAAGAAGGTGTACGTGTGTGGTATGAGTACAAACAAGAATCATTCGACCTCCGAGCTTTGCTCTTCGTAACCATCAATGACTGGCCTGCACTTGCTAACCTGTCGGGACAGTCAAACAAAGGATACATGGCGTGCACCCACTGCCTGGATGAAACTGATAGCATATATTTGAAAAACTGTCATAAGTGCGTGTATTTGGGCCACCGTCGATTTCTACCAGCCAATCATGAGCTAAGAGAGAAAGGGAAGCATTTCAAAGGGGAGCCCGAACATCGTGCTAAGCCTGTGTTTCGTAATGGAAAACGCGTGTTCTCGATGATAAAGGATGTGCATGTGGTATTTGGAAAGGGACGTGGTAACCAGCCTGTTGCCAAGGACGATGACGGGCGTGCACCAATGTGGAAGAAGAAGTCTATATTGTGGGAGCTACCCTATTGGGAAGTCTTAGAGGTTCGAAACGCAATTGACGTGATGCACCTGTGCAAGAATCTTTGCATACACCTGCTAGGCTTCCTTGGAGTGTATGGGGTGTCCAAGGATACAATGGAAGCAAGACGTGACCTGAAACTATTGTCAGAGCGAAAAGACCTACTTCCCGAAAAAAGAGACAATGGCCAACACTATTTACGTCCTGCCAGCTACACTCTGAGCAAAGAGGAGAAGCAAAGCATGTTTGATTGTTTGAACAGTATCAAGGTCCCGACAGCGTACTCCTCGAATATACAGAACATAATAAACATGAAAGAGAAGAAATTCACAAACTTGAAGTCCCATGATTGCCACGTACTGATGACACAGTTACTTCCGGTTGCAGTAAGGGGTATATTACCGGAAAATGTCAGATTGGCAATTGTTAAGCTCTGTTCATTCATGAATGAAATCTCACAAAAGGCAATTCATCCGAAGAAGCTAATAAAGCTACAGAAGGACGTTGTGCAATGTCTTGTCAGCTTTGAGATGGTCTTTCCACCTTCGTTCTTCAACATTATGACACATCTTCTAGTTCATATTGTCAAAGAGATAACTATTCTAGGACCGATTTTCCTACACAATATGTTCCCTTTTGAGAGGTTCATGGGGGCCTTGAAGAAATATGTTCACAATCGTTCTCGACCAGAAGGGTGCATCGCTAAGGGCTACACAACAGAGGAGGTTATTGAGTTTTGCGTTGACTTTATCGAGGATCTTAGTCCGATTGGGCTTCCTACTTCACGCCATGAGGGCCGATTGAAGGGAAAGGGCACATTAGGAAGGAAATCTAATGTCAACATCCATGACAGCGAAATCTGCAAAGCAAACTTCACTGTTCTACATAATTCATCCTTGGTGGCTCCATACATGGAAGAGCACAAAAATATTTTGCGGGATGAAAACCCGAGGAAGTCAGAGGCATGGATTGCACGCGAGCACCTGGATACCTTTCACATGTGGCTTAGAAGGAAATTCTTGGGCAACGACACTATTGATGAACAACTTCAATGGCTGTCTAGGGGGCCGTCGATCACGGTCCAACAATACCAAGGCTATGAAATCAACGGATATATATTTTACACAAAATCCCAAGACAAAAAAAGCACTAACCAGAACAACGGTGTTTGTGTAGATGCAATAGACAACAATGGAAACAAGGACAGCTATTACGGAGTCATAGAGGAGATCTGGGAGCTTGACTATGGACCCATAACCGTCCCTCTGTTTCGTTGTCAATGGGTGAATAACTCTGGAGGCGTAACAAAAGACGACAAGTTTGGGATGACAATAGTGGACTTCCAAAAGATTGGATATACAAATGACCCATTCGTCCTGAACAAGGATGTGACCCAAGTGTTCTATGTGAAGATGTGACACAAGTGTTCTATGTGAAGGATATGTCAAGCAAGCCAAAGAAAAGCGCTGATAAGGAGAAAAACAAGTCAGATAATGAGCCTAAATACCATATTGTCCTCCCAGGAAAAAGAAAAATTGTTGGAGTTGAGGACGTTACGGACAAGTCAGAAGATTATGATCAGATTCATGATTGTCCTCCGTTCTCAGTTGACGTTGACCCCAGCATCTTGTTATCCAAAGAAGACACACCTTACTTACGCCGCGATCACGACCAAGGCACTTACGTGAAAAGGAAGGTTAAACATGTCACGTTAAATAATGATGAGTTTTTTAAAACCATTAATTATATGTTGTATTCGACGTTAATGAATGGCATGCTACTATATATGTTGTATTCGATGTTAATGAATGGCATGCTACTATGTTGTATTCGATGTTAAATAATGGCTATTATATATTCTTAGGGTTAACATTTTTCAATATTTTTGCATGGATGAAAAAGTAATTCTTTCGATTTATGATGAATTACCAGAAATATAAACACATTAAAACCAAATTATGTAGAGAAGATAGCGATGATATTACAAAGCTTTATTTAGTTTACTTAAATTTTAGGTGTCTACATATAATCAATAATATTCTAAAAATATTTAGCTAGTAATTTTCACAATATATTGGTATTTATTATGCAAGTGTACAAAAGAAAGAGAAAAAGAAAAAGAAATAGAGAAAGCATTTGGGCGGGAGGGAAAAATTTTGGGCCACTTTAGTACCGGCGGACTAATACGGCCCGGTACTAAAGTGTACACTTTAGTACCGGCTGGAAGCTCCAGCCGGTACTAACGTGCCTAGGGTGGCTGGTTAGTACCGGCTAGAAACACCAGCCGGTACTAATCGGCCACCCCTATAACTTCTACACCGCCGCACTTGGTGAAAATCCCGATCCAGTGTGAAAATTAACCCCTTCGCGTCGTTCTCCCGCCGCTCCGCCGCCGTCGTCGCCTTGCTCGCGGCGGCCCATCGTCGAGAGCCCAAGCCGCCGCGCCTCGTCATCGATCCAGGCTACGGCTCGTCGTCGTCTCCACGCGCCGCCCCTTCCCGTCGCCGGCCGCCGCGGCCCGCGCCCGCTGCTCGTCGTCCTCGCGCGCGCTCCGTCGCCGGCGCCGCTGCCCCGGCCCGCCGCGGCTCGTCGTCGGCCCCGGCCACCGCGCGTTGTCGTCCACGCACCGCCCCTTCCCGTCGCCGGCCGCCGCGGCCGCGCGCCCGCTGCTCGTCGTCCTCGCCGTCTCCGTCGTCGCCGGCGCTGCCCCCGGCCCGCCGCGGCTCGTCGTCAGCCCGGCCACCGCGCGCCGTCGTCCACGCCCCGCCCCTTCACGACCCCGGCCGCCGCGGCGCTCGTCCTCGGGTCCCCGGCCGCCGCGCGCCCCCTCCGGCTCTTCCCGTCGCCGGCCCCGCCGTCGCTGCCCGTCGTTCCCGCCTCCGGGCGTCCTCGTCGCGGCCCGCCGTCGCTGCCCCGTCGCGCGCCGCCCAGACGCCGCGCGCCGTAGCTGCCCCGTCAGGATCCACGCGCGCGCCGCCTCCCGGACGCCGCGCGTCGCCCACGCCGCGCGCGCCCCTCGGTAAGCCCTCACCTGATTGCTAAGGGAATAATAAGACAGACCCTGGTCCTCCCAGGAAAAAGAAAAATTGTTGGAGTTGAGGACGTTACGGACAAGTCAGAAGATTATGATCAGATTCATGATTGTCCTCCGTTCTCAGTTGACGTTGACCCCAGCATCTTGTTATCCAAAGAAGACACACCTTACTTACGCCGCGATCACGACCAAGGCACTTACGTGAAAAGGAAGGTTAAACATGTCACGTTAAATAATGATGAGTAGTTTTTAAAACCACTAATTATATGTTATATTCGACGTTAATGAATGGCGGCATGCTACTATGTTGTATTCGATGTTAATGAATGGCATGCTACTATGTTGTATTCGACGTTAAATAATGGCTATTATATATGTTGTATTCGATGTTAATGAATGGCATGCTACTATGTTGTATTCGATGTTAATGAATGGCATGCTACTATGTTGTATTCGATGTTAATGAATGGCATGCTACTATGTTGTATTCGATGTTAATGAATGGCATGCTACTATGTTGTATTCGATGTTAATGAATGGCATGCTACTATGTTGTATTCGATGTTAATGAATGGCATGCTACTATGTTGTATTCGATGTTAAATAATGGCTATTATATATGTTCTTAGGGTTAACATTTTTCAATATTTTTGCATGGATGAAAAAGTAATTCTTTCGATTTATGATGTTTGGGCCACTTTAGTACCGGGCTGTCATACGGCCCGGTACTAAAATGTGCACTTTAGTACCGGCTGTAGCTTCCAGCCGGTACTAACGTGCCTGGGGGCTGGTTAGTACCGGCTAGAAACACCAGCCGGTACTAATCGGCCACCCCTATAACCTATGCACCGCCGCACTTGGTGAAAATCCCAATCCAGTGAAAACCGCTTCGTCCTCCCGCCGCTCCGCCGCCGTCGTCGCCTTGCTCGCGGCCCATCGTCGAGAGCCCAAGACGCCGCGCCTCGTCATCGATCCAGGCTGCGGCTCGTCGTCGTCTCCACGCACCGCCCCTTCCCGTCGCCGGCCGCCGCGGCCCACGCGCCCGCCGCTGCTCGTCGTCCTCGCGCGCCGTCTCCGTCGCCGGCGCCGCTGCCCCGGCCCGCCGCGGCTCGTCGTCGGCCCGGCCACCGCGCGTTGTCGTCCACGCACCGCCCCTTCCCGTCGCCGGCCGCCGCGGCCGCGCGCCCGCTGCTCGTCGTCCTCGCCGTCTCCGTCGTCGCCGGCGCTGCCCCCGGCCCGCCGCGGCTCGTCGTCAGCCCGGCCACCGCGCGCCGTCGTCCACGCCCCGCCCCTTCACGACCCCGGCCGCCGCGGCGCTCGTCCTCGGGTCCCCGGCCGCCGCGCGCCCCCTCCGGCTCTTCCCGTCGCCGGCCCCGCCGTCGCTGCCCGTCGTTCCCGCGCTCCGGGCGTCCTCGTCGCGGGCCCGCCGTCGCTGCCCCGTCGCGCGCCGCCCAGACGCCGCGCGCCGTACGTAGCTGCCCCGTCAGGATCCACGCGCGCGCCGCCCGGACGCCGCCGTCGCCGCCCACGCCGCGCGCCCCCCTCGGTAAGCCCCCCTCTGTGCTGACGTCAGCACAGCTAGTGTTGTGCTGACGTCAGCATAGTGTTGTTGGAATTTTTTTACATAGAAAATTAGTAGAAAAAAAGAAAATGACTAGAAATTATATATATGTTTGTTTAGGTTATAATATTAGATAAATTGTAGAAATTTTAAGAAATAAAGATTGGTTGTTGTAGTTATTTGTTTATTAATGTTGTTGTAGTGTAAATTAGAGAATGACTAGAAAAATTTGCAAGTGACTAAATTATAGCATTATTCTAAGTATAAGATAGGTATTTGCTTATATATTTGTTTATTAATGTTGTTGTAGTGTAAAGTAAGAAGCTATGGATAATAATCTTCCGAATGCGGATGATATTATGGCCCGTATAATTCGTGGTATTGACGATGGAGCAATTCGTGGCAATGACGTGGACATGGAAGTGGCTGATGGGGCCTGGAGGCTATGCAGTAGCGATTCCGAAATGGGAGAAGATGGAAGCAGACCTGATTGCTAAGGGAATAATACAGCAGACTCTGAATTGGCCAGAGAGAGGATGCACTGATACATATTTTGTTAGGCATCCGGATCGAGGAGACCAAAACGGAGAAGAGGCCAGAAGAGGAAGATGGAAGGAACTACCATTGTCCAAGTAGTGTCTGAAGATGGCGTTCCTCTCCATGGAGGAACACTTAACATGGAAGATGGGTCGTTCGTGACTAGCGACGCGATCAGAGCAGCGACTGAGAGGCTGGAAGAAGCAATGAGGCTTGCAGAACAAGGAACTTTGAAGCCGAACAGAGAGAAAGACGAGCTGACTTACGCTCTTGGCAACCCAGAACACACTGGGCGGACCCGAGGCGTGGGCGGACTCCCATGGAAGCACGGCTTTAGTGGAGATCTCGACACATACAGAAGCCGGTGCAGAAGCAAGGCATTAAGAGAAGCTCCGTAGCTTGGAAGAAAGGCTAATGATGGTTGAAGCCAGAGGAGATATACATGATAGAGTGCTTACCCAACATCAAGAACAGCCGGTCAGCCCCCCCTCTCAGCGTCATAGCAGCTTCGGAGAGAGAGAAGCAGAGGTTCAACGACACCCCGTGGATGACATCCCTGAAAGGACAAACTGTGACATTCTGTATATGCGTGGGAAGAAGATGAAAGTATGTGCTCAGGGATACGTAGAGCCTCCGGGCGACGAAGCACAGATTCCCGCCGGATATGCTAAGGTATTCGTGACCGAGTGGAGGAAGGATGGGAAGACCTGGATCTCGAGATCCCTGGAGGTGATGGAGAAACAGAACTAGAGCATGCAATCCACACGTGGATCTTTTGGCCGAAACGGTACATAAGATTGACACCAACAGCATGGGCCCATAGCCCTGAACCAGCGATAGATTGGGACAATGACCATGGTGACCCACAGTTGTCGCCGGTAGCACGCGACCCAACGCCACCTCCAGCGCGCGCCCCAACGCCACCTCCGAAGAAGGCACAGGCACGATCGGCCCCGCCATCTCTACCTCCGAAGCAGCAGAGGAAGAAGAAAGAAAAGCCTGCACCTCTGAAGAAATCATATGAAAAAACAGAAGAAGAAATAACCGAGTCCGTGAATAAAAGTGTCAAAGACCACTTCCATCCTCCACCGTCTCCTCCGCCGGAACCAATACCGGAGCCAGCAAAGGAGTGGTATAAGAAACAGATATTATGGCCCATATAATTCGTGGTATTGACGATGGATCAATTCGCGGTAATGACGTTCAATCAGAAAGTCTTACAGCAACCCCGAAAACCGGGTCAGTAGTCAGAAACCGGGGAAAACCATTCCCCAGCTCGGAGAGCAACCCAACCAAACAGTCCAGCCATTGGTGGTACCAACAAATAAAAATTTGGAATTGGCCGAAATGATTCAAGCGGCGAGACTTACTAAATCCGATCTGCTAGGGGACTTAAGTGCGCTCTTACAAGAAAAGCGGGGCAGGAAAAAGTTCGTGCTGGGTGAACCGCTTATTTGGCCAGAGTTGCTGAGTTACCTACCAACAAGAATGCACGAGTTGCATTCATGGTACCTACAGCGATCCAAGGGGGGACAGACGATGTTTCGAGCTCGGATTCTCGATGAGCATCTGAGGCGAGGGATAGATGATATTTGGATCGAGTTTATTGCTCTTTATGACTTATTCCATCAGGATGCCCTTGACAAGAGTCTAGTTAGTGCATGGGTTTTGTAAGTGTCTCCCTGCCGCAGTCTTTTCTTATTTAATCTCTACTATGTAGCTAGTGTGCTGTCTCATCATGTCTCTTGATTTTATGGCTCCATAGGTCCGAGGTCAAAGAGTGCAGAAAGAAAGGATATTACAACATTGGCTTTGTCGACCCTAATGTTGTACACGATAGGGCCGTAAATTGCTATGATTTAGGGAAGAAAATGTGGCAGAAATATAGGAGGATAATATCTGCAACATTGGAAAAGAATATATGCATATTATAAAATTCAATAGATTTTAACTTTTAAAATCTATAGACAAATGAATTGATAGTCATATTTGTTATTTACTTATTTGGCATGAATTGTCTCTTTGTATGTATATGTACGTGTAGGTTCCATTGGATATTGCTTGTTATCAATATTGATAAAGCATCGGTCGTTGTGTTCGACTCCTTGAGGAAGCCAAAATCATACTACCAAGACCTCATAGACCTGCTTAACAAAGCATGGCACCGCTTCATGCAAAAACACGTAGGAATATCGACCGGGGACGACGGCGTTTATATTAATATTGAGTTTCCGGTAAGAATCTAATTTCTACTATTCTCAAGTAGTTTCTACTATGTTCTATGATTATATAGTAAATTATGCTATTTTATAGTAAACCATACTTTATCTAGATAATTTATAATAATTTCTACTATTTATAGTAATTCCTAAAAATTTCTAGTAATTTTTGGCGTGTATATATAGTGCCTAAGACAAAAGCAAGGGACAAACCTCTGTGGTTACTACGTGTGCGAGTTCATTCACGATTTTATCGGTCCACCAGGGCAAATGCGCCGATTAGAATCGAAGGTACCTAAGCAAAAGTTAGTTCCTCTTATTCTTTTTAAGACATTATTATTTCTCATTCTCCTCGATCATGCTTTGATTTCATTGAAATAAATATGCAGAAATGGGACATGAAAGAGGATCTCATCGAATCGGCACGACTCAGGGCTATTCAAGAATCAATATGTGGATTTCTCCTGGATGAAGTCATAGATCCCAAAGGGGAATTTTATGCCGATCCCAACGTTGACCTATGTGACCTGAGGGTTTTCAGTTGATCGCTCTATTATTATGGACAAATATTTTGCAATATCTCAAATATTTTAAAGTACTTGTACCTTAAATATCATTGACCTATATATGTAATATATATATCGAATATTTTGAAATAATTGTACCTTGAATATAAATATATAGATGTACGTGTACGTATCTCTGATGTGTATATATATATAACGTAATATCAATAATATATATACGAGCAGTACAAAATCAAAGTGAAAATAAAAAGGAAAAAAGAAAAACACGTTAGTACCGGCTCGTAATACCAGCCGGCACTAAACTGCATGCCCTGCACTGCTGTGGGGGCACGCAGTTTAGTACCGGCTGAGCTTACCAGCCGGCACTAAGTTGTGCCTTTAGTACCGGCTGTTTTGCCCGGTACTAAAGGCCAGGCACGTTAGTGCCGGCCAGGGGGTACTGGTCAGGGAACCGGTACTAACCTGGGTTCCCTGACCGGCTACGCTACGCCGATACGTCAGTCTATTGCCGTTTCGCGTATCGCGGACGTCTCCGATACGCGAAACGCAGCGACACGGCGTCGGGACGTCCTACAACGTATCGGCGAATTAGAATAAAATAATAAATTACCGATACTCAGATGATTGAAATGGACCCTGCATCGATACGGCCTGCACTACAAGAAACTATTTAATCCGTGACGGACTTGCTACGACGTTTTCAGAAAACATCACGGAGAGCACTGCGTCTACGACGTATTCCTGTTTTTCGTCACGGATGTGCGTTGATGGAACCCATCAAAACACCGTCTAGGCAACCCACCATCCGTTATACGTAAACCCACCGCCAAACGTCGCCTCCTATTCCCCTGATTGCTTGTCAGCCTCCTTTTCCCTGACGCCTTGCCTCCCTCCCATCTCGATCTGAAGAGACGAACTCTGGCAGCCGGCGGCCAACTGCAGCGACGGACTCCGGCGGCCGGCAGCGACCGAAGAACTCCAACGGGTTAGCTTCCTATGTTCAGCGTGAGTGATTCCAAGGTTCTACTTGTACGTACTTTCCAGACTAGAATCTCTTGATCTTGCTCTACTTGTACGTCCTTGTCCAGACTAGAATCTCCTGATCTTGCTCCCTACTTTCTTAGATTGATTCTTTTTCCCTTAGATGGAAGTAACCAGTATTGGTAATGCATTTGCAACTCTGCAAGTGCTCAAGAATATGGAGATGGAGACTAGGTGCTGCTATGCTGGTTGCTTATTTACTAGGATACTCGATTCAATTATTTAATACTTGTTTCTATGATTAAATTTATCTATATAAGATTTGTTTTATATATTAAATTTAAATTCTAAACGTATCGGCGTATCAGATTAATTTGAGAATGCCGTATCGTATCGGCGTATCCGTGTCCGATACCGATACACGTATCCGAATCGGCGTGACATAGCTGACCGGTACTGATGCTCGTTTTTCCTGCTGTGCTAGTAAACTAGCAAATATGCTCGTGCGTTACAACGGATCAAAAATAGATGTTTGATAAATATTCTATATAACAAAGGACACCTAATTTGATCATGGAAATAAAGTTTGATATATGATGACAATAAAACTTTTAGAAACGTTGTTGACAAAACAAGTTCATATGGGCATGCCAAATAACACCTTTAAATAAACAAACTAATTATCCACAAAACATAAACCAACTTCTGAAAACAAATTACGAATTCCAATATATATTGACATTAATCTAAAACATCACAAAAATGTTGCTAATATAAATGTTTCTCCGTGCAATCATCAGCTTACCTGATTAATCATACGAGGATGTTCGAACTTTTCAATCCTTGTCTTGCATTTCTTGAATATTTCCTTACATGGTTAGTGACGTGAGAATTTTTGCATGGCATGATTACCTCCTCCTTGATTCTTGCATGCGTGGCGGCTTTTGTCTGTGATTTTGGCATGGGGCGATTGCTGCCTTTCCGGAGACTTAGCTTGCCTTTCGTGATTATACTTTTATTTGATGCCTGCTGCCATCGCCCAGCCTATGTGTTGGTCGTCATCTGGCGCTGCTCATGTTCCTCCCTCCTCGTGCTGCCGCTGCCATTGCACCGCAACTCCTAGCTGCTGCATGTACAAGTGTACAACGCGGCGATTTGTTCGTTGCTGTTAGGACTGCAAGATCAGGGCTCCCAAGTATAACCACGAGACCACGGCTCAGCGCGCCCGTTCTAACCTCGGGGAAGGCCAGCAGGGCTGCGCCAAAGACCGTGTTGACAGAGATCCATCCTCTTCCCTGCTGGAGACACGGGAGTTGGGAGATTCTTGCTAGCAACGGAGGAGGCATGTAAATGATGGAGAGACGAACTCACTCTTCGTTGTTTGTATTCTGTCGTAGCAACGGAAAAGGTCGTGGAGGATCCGCGTGATTGCAGCTGTAGAAGCGGCGGAGTCAACATCGGCAACGGTATATTACCGTGCATGACTCGGGCTTGTAGAAACGGTAAAGATTACAACTTACAAAAAAAAATGGTGGGTTGATTTCTACAAACATTAGGGGGGATTTCGTAAAATTATGACGTACGCTGAATCAATCCTTGCTTTATAATTACTAGCAAATATGCCCGTACGTTGCTACGGATGTGACTTCGTGAGCGAAGGCATGCGGGAGCCATAAACGTTGTCGATTCCACATTTCATGAGAAGCATAATAAAGAAGATACCATCGGTGGACGTTGTACCCCGAACATTGAGCATGCGAAATTGACATCACACAATCTCTAAAATTGGCATATTCAGCAAAATATGATACACTTTCGGTTTTGAGTATCCATTCTTTACTTTATAGTTCTTGACAATTTTTGATCCTAATCTGAAGAAGCCAAATAGGTCGAAAGGCTAATCTGAAGAAGCCAAATAGGTCGAAAGGGACTTAGGAAAAGAATAGGATAGAAGTTTGCTAAGGTTAAAACAAATAATGTACGCCAGTCGCATCCTCGAGCGGGAAACTGCGTTTCCTATATATTGAGCGGTCATATTCATGGATGGTACAGGAGGAGATAGGAGATAGCTGGTGCGTACCAGAAGCCGCGACAAAGGCTCCTCTCATAATTGGAAAGGCGACGAATAGAGGCGGCGCCGCCGTGGCCACCGGACTCAACGCCAACGACATCCTCATGCGAAATTGGGAGCGCTCCGTGGTCGCCGTGCCGTGTACCAATCAAGTCCGTCGTCTTCTTTTTTATTCTCCAATCAAGTTTTGATTCGATGATTTTCCGTGCGTCTTGCTTTATAATTATTAGGTAGAGATTTTCTTTATTTCCTAATCTGCACGTAAAATTTCACGAAGCTGCCGTCGTGGCGGGCTGGCAGCGGGGTCGTGTCTGGTCCAGAAACATACTGTTGGCCCGAACAGCCACCATTGGGCCAGGCCCGGAATCGCCCTTTAGTTGGGCCACAAGCGCACGCGAGAGGGCAGCAGGCGGCGAATTATAAGCAGAGGCGCACCGGCTGATGATTGGGCCCATGTTACGTGACAGGGCGCGCGGCAAATTTGTTAGTGCCAAATCGTTTGCGAAACCCAGAGTTCACGGGCTCATAAACCATGGTGATGTTCTTCCATCAGGTGCGGCAGGTGCCCAGCGCAATCCCCTCAAACTAATCAGACAGATACAAGTTATATACTTTGTGGCCATCATGGCTGACACACTATATGGGTGTCTCGCTTTTTATTTTTATTTAGTTTTTATTCATTAAAAAACATCCTCAAATCACAATCTGGTAACATAATTCACTTTAGCAGGAATGCGGATGTCAGCAAGAGTAAAGTACACAGTACATGGACAGGAGAAGTTAAATGGATAACAGCACTACACAAAATTTAGTCCGTTTTTTGCTATGCCATGATTTAAAAAAAATAAGTTTCATAAATTTAACCAAAGATTACTCTAATTGTATGCACTCGTAGTTTATAAAAGTTATGTGAATAGATTTATATTTAAAATATCTTGTAAATGTGAATTGGCTTTGTAGCAACTAGCAAATATGCCTGCACGACACGTGCGTGCTATCTTTATTATGAGAATTATTTTAGACTATTTGGTTCATTTGTTGGAGGGTACGCTGAGTGAAGAAATCATATGGTGAAAAAAGTAAAGTCAAAACAACAAAAACTCTCTAGAAACATCGTTTTTTAAAAAACTTTCCATGTCTTTTTCACCATTACACCTAACACGTGTGGGTAGGAATTATTTTGGTGAGAAGCGTTTTCATTGAAAGAGATGTTACCTTTATAATACTATATAAAATAGTATGTCCATATACTCGATGTATGCTTACATACCCAAGGTATATATCATCCCAGATGGTCTAGTATCATCGCATACTACGTATATATACTCTTCGTTGGATCAGATTCATCGTGTATCATGAGATACACAGGTGGGAGTAGCCGCACGCGCGTGTAGAATGGATTTTTCCATATATATATATATATATATATATATATATATATATATATATATATATATATATATATATATATATATATATATATATATATATTATATATATATATATATATATATATATTGATGGTACACTGTAAAAGGAATTTACGTCTAAGTATAACGATTTTGTCGACTTCAATATAAGACTGGGTAGTCTTTTTTTTCCCATCGCCTCCCCATCTATGAGGCTCGCATGTGGGGCATTCTATTCGTCTGCGTTTGGTCTTTCGGGAGAAAAAAAGGACTAGTTCAAATTCTGGTCATAGATAAAAGTGGACGAGGGTGTTTTCGTTGTATTCTACTTCCTCTTATCAAATATATTTAATAGAACCTTTTGGTTTTTTCTTGCTAACTCCTCCAATCTACAAATATGAGTATATTAGAATACCGAGACATTCTCCAATAGTCCAATGTCACACTTTGACTACAAATATGTAAACCTTAAATGGGAAACAAGAAAGTTCCGTTGAGTAATTCACGATCCACCGACTGGTACCTGACGGAAGCAGAATTTCAGCAACCGGGTACACAAGTCATAACTAATTCTCTATGCTCAGGTAACATCTCTTTCAATTAATATGAAAGCCTGATCTCATGACATTCTGTTTTGTGCGTTCCAGTGTCCAGTCCATTGATTCCAGACACATCAGCTCGAGTACACGTATGAACTATCATCATCAGTATCATCCATTCTGTACACTGAATTAACAGGCATATATCATACTTATATAAGTAACTCTCCTACTTACATACAATTCAATAAAGCACAAGCTTTGGGTTCAGATCTGCAGCATGGAAACCCTACAAATCTGCAGCATAAAAGATTTGCTGCACCACGTAAAATTTCACGAAAACTGGTCGTGCATCGCGCGGGGTTGGTCTTTTAACAACTTTGTCAGTGCCTCCCCCAACCGTCCAGTGTTCGAGCCCACTAGAGAAACTGGGTCGGAAGGCTATGGTCAACGGCCCGAAAACAAAGTCTGGTCCAGAGTCACCAGTTCGCCCGAATAACCTCTATTGGGCCTGGCGTGCAATCGCCCTACGATTGGGCCCAGGTGTACGAGATAGGGCGCGTGGCAAATTATAAGCCGTTCAGGTTTTTTTTTGTTCCACATCGTCAGCGAAACTATGAGAGCACCGGCTGATAAACCATGGCTGTGATATCCTATCAGGCGCGGCAGGCACCCAGCGCAACCTCAAACATAATCACATAGACAATGTTCATTACTTTGGCCCCAACAATGGCTGACACACTATATGCGTGTCTTGCTTTTTGTTTTTTGATTCTAGGTCCAGGAAAAGATGGTTCATGACCATGAAATTGACATCCACACTCCAACTTCGATCCAGATCCAGATCCGGCCATTTCTGGCACCTTCGATCGCCGGCGACCCCTCCCGCACTGGATGCGGTCCTCACCACCGGTTTCTTCGCCAGGGCGGCCCGACCACCTCCCCGTCGTCAGCCCCCGTGCCAAGTCGGCGGCGTCCGGGCTCACAGAGGCCGGGCGTGGAGGTGGGTGGTCGGCGGCGACCTCACGACCCCATCTCTCCCCGTCGCGCCGCCACTAGTGCCTCTGGATTTTGTCTCACCGCGAGGTACGCGTGGGGAGGACGGCGTCCGTGGCTTCGAAGATTGCGGCAACGGCATCTGCGCTGAGGTTTCTCTACAGCTCATGGTCAGTGGCCTCTGTTTCTTCGATGGCTCCTCGGTTGACTCTGCTATGCAGGGCTGCCAGACAGGAATGGACATAGGGAGTAGGTATCTGAGAGTGCTCTCTTGGTTCTAGTGCCACGGTGGTCAATGAATTTCTTGCTATGTTGGTGATGCTGTTATGCAGGAGCTTCGAGCAAAAGCTCTACCCGACTAGTGTGTCGGTGTCAGCAACGGCAGCATAATTTAAGCGTCATTTCCCTCGGTGGAGGCGTTGTTTCTGTTGCTTTGTATAATGGTCAGCGGTTCTCTAGGTGAAAACCTAATCCCGGCAAGCCGGGATGGGCGACAGTGGCATCTTAGGTATCGTATCCTTCTTGGAGGTGTTGCTTTGGAGTTCCTCTTATCAGACATCCACTACATAGACAAAATCTGTTCGTGTGAGGGTTGATGAGCAATAACATCAAGTTTCTAAGGAGACAAGAGATGTGATTGATGCATAAATATATTACAAGATTGAAGCTTAGTCTTTTAGTTTTTCTTTTCTTGTCATAGAAGCTTTTTCTTGTGATTTTGAATCCCTCTTTAAAGGATTAGAGTCTAAGAACTCTTGTAAGTTGTAACTTTTGGTCTTATGTATCCACTATGTGGATATAGTATGCTGTTTCTTTTTTGGTTGTGTATATCCATTCGTGGATATAGAGACCGGATTATATCCATTATCTAACAAAAGTCTAGGAAAATGGATTGTGTCATATAGAAATTACATGTCCTGAATGCCGATTAAACATTGATACTTGAATGTAAAAAAAATGAGTTGTACTCCGTACCACTAAAAAAATGACTTATAATCCTTGGATGCTTAATCTTGGGAGAAAAAATGCCGTTTAGACATTCATTACTTTTAAACAATTCTAAATGAACTTAATTGCTGCCTCCTGTATAATCCTTGGGGTGCTTTAATAGCATATTTTTCTCCAAAGAAAGTTTGTTTGCCGGGAAACGCTACGGCGCGCCTGGTCGCGCTCGCGCCGGAGCGCGCGACCTTCCGCGGCCTGCGGGCCTGCGGCCCGCAGCCATAGCAACTTGCGGTCTATTTTTTCCGACGATCGGTCGCGGGCTGGTCAGCAGGCCTGGTACCTTCCTTGACTCTGGACTATTTTAATGAAGATCTGGCTTGCGTGCAACCCTACGTGGGTTGGTCTAGCACGCTTTGTTAGCTCAAGTTTTGGTAACGGCCTGGTAACGTTAGTTATTCCCCACGTGACCACGTAGTCACGTAGATGTAGGTTGATCAGCTTATACATGTTGATGGTAGCAAAAAAAAGTTTATACATTTGATCTTTATATGGCCTAGATAAAATTGATAGGTGACAATGAAGATTCTACAATAGATTAAGTTATGTTTTTTAAGTTTACTTGCACTGTCTTACACAAGTACTGTTACAAACGCCCTCAGGCGGATCAACAAGCCAAACATGACGTCCTAGTCCTGCATACAAGGCACTCCTTGCTAGCTTGTGGAAAAAAGATTAAGTTATGGTATTTACTATAAGAAAACTTAATTATTATACATTTAGTTAACTA
>OAMR01000918.1:294229-312174 GCA_900205405.1 Echinochloa crus-galli
TGTAAGAACCGCCCAATTCGCATTTGGTTTAAATGAACCGTCGAACGTTCCGGAAAGATGAGAGCTAACACGTGTTCATCTTTCGACTCTCCACGTGTTAACCCGCATCTAAGGACACGTAACCGATCCCGATTCACTTAAAACAAAGGCAAACCCGGTAGTCCCGGTATGTGCTACAACATGCCCAAGATCGAGCGCACATACCGTGTACAAAGTTTCTCATCGCCACATGAACCATAAATGACAAATTTTAACATTAGAAGACTTCAACAATTAAACTTACAAGTCCAACATGAAAGAAGTTCAAATCTGAATTTTAACAAAAGGACTCCAAAAACAAGTTTGAGCCCTCTAACATAAATAAGAGTATCGTGAGATTAGTGAATGTTTCCTAACTTCGATCTCTCCAAAACTACATGAACTACGCAGCGGAAAGTAAGGCATTCAATGGTGTTGTTGCCCAAGAACACCATCGAAAAGAGCACCACCACTTCTCTACTCGTCACCGACACTAGGGTCGGCGGGGTAGAAATGCCCAAAAACCATATCGGGCTCATAAACAAAACGATAACATAGCGAAGAATCCGATGTTTTGAGCTTGCTCATAACTGAGAGCGCGGCAATTCGAATTGATTTAACCTTGCAAGGGTGTACTTATTTAATCCACACGACACGAGGACCATGCGGCTCACCCACCCCGCTAAAGGTGGACAAGGGGGTACTCATGACAACCCTTCCCAAAGAGCCCCGAACTTTTGAGACACGCCTAGCTTGTGCGGAGGCAACACTAGGTCCACCGGGGACACCCCTAGGCCCCTCTACATAGCCCACGGCCACACATCTCGGACCGTGCCCCAAACGAACAAGACAACTAAGTTAATGGGCTCATCCTTACCATTATGTTGGATATGTGGTAGCACGGAAAGTGCTCAAAACAATGTCATCCACGGACGGGCCTTAAACGACTCGAGTGGTTCTATGTCACCAACTACGTTCTCGTGACCCTACAATCCGCCCAAGTCTCGCAACCACTTTTATCAACATACCACCGTTGATCAACATGTTCCAACCTTCTAGTATCAAAGTTATTGACCCAAGACTCCCTTCCCTAGACCCCAATTGACCTTTCTCTAACTCTAAGCATGGCTAAGCATTTAATAACTTAAGTAAGCATTAACCCAACTAAGAGCGACAAAGAAAAAGGTATTGAAAATCAATGAAGGTAAATAAGATCATAGGTCCTACAAATGCATAGTATATAATATAACCCAATGCAACCCATAGCAATATAATAATTAATTTATTGTAAAACAAAGGTTTGGAAGATGCTTAGTGGCTTGCCTTGGTTCTCTTCGGGGTCAACGAACACCTCAACTTCGGGCTCAATCCCAGTGTCTCGGGTGGACCAGCACTGGTCCTCCCATCCCTTTCGGGCTCTCCAACATTCTAATTTTATTTGATTGGCAATTACCATCTGAAATGGTCATTGTTCTAAATTAACTCCATCTATTTCGTATCTTCTCCATATTTATTGAGAGGTAAATAGATGCGGAGAAGCTCGACGATGGCGGCGCTACACGGTGAAGGAGAGAGAGAGAGGTGAGGGCCGGCGAAGCTTGCGGCGGTGTGGGAATGTGCGAGGCGCGCGATGGGAGACGGCGGTGCTCACCGGAGGCGACGGACGGCGGAGGACGGCGGAGCTCCGGCGGCGGCGGCTATGGAGGATGGTGTGGGAGTGGCTAGGGTTTTCGGGGCCGGCTCGGGCTCGTTTTAAAGGAGAAGAGGGAGGTGAGGCGAGGCGAGGCCGAGACGCGGGCGAGTGCGGGCGAGATCCCAGAGCCGCGGCCGATCGGCGACGGCTACGTGGCGCGGCCGCCCTAGGCGCCCAATGCGCGGGAGCCGAGCGAGCTGAGGGAGGGGATGACAGGTGGGGTCACGGCAGGGTTTTATTTTTTCCTTTTTTTCCAACGGTCCGTTACATTGAAGCCGGTGGCGAAGCCGGAGGAGGAGGAGAAGGCGGCGGCAGCGGCGGCGGCGGAGGCCCTGCCGAACGGGCAGGCGGAGCTACTGATGGAGCGCGCGGCGCAGAATGGGTCCTTCACCACGCAGGCGGCGGAGTCCACCGAGGAGAAGAAGAACCGCGCCGGCGCCGCCTCCGCCGCCGCGGCCGAGAAGAAGAAGAAGGGGGGCAAGAAGAAGAAGGTGTCGGCGTCGGCGGCGGCGTCGGAGGCGTCGGGGTGGGAGTGGAAGCTGTGCAACTCGAGCGCCAGTACATCCCGTGCCTGGACAACATCGCCGCCATCAAGAAGCTCAAGACGGACAAGCACTACGAGCACCGGGAGCGGCACTGCCCGGCGGCGCTGCCGACGTGCCTGGTCCCGTCGCCGCCGGCGTACCGTGACCCGATCCGGTGGCCCCACAGCCGCGACAAGATCTGGTACCACAACGTCCTCCACACGGCACTGGCCGAGTACAAGGGCCACCAGAACTGGGTGAAGGTCTCCGGCGAACACCTGACATTTCCCGGCGGCGGCATGCAGTTCAAGCACGGCGTGCTCCGGTACATCGACCTGATCGAGTCGGCGTCGCCGGCGTCGCCGTCAGTGGTGGGGTGGGGGCGGCGCAGCCGCGTGGTGCTCGACATCGGGTGCGGCGTGGCCAGCTTCGGCGGGTACCTGGCTTCTGTGGCGGTGATATCTTGAACTCAACGGCTGCACGACGGGATTGTTGGCGTGCGATGACTCGAGAGGCATGTTTCCCACGGAGAAGCGTACGGACTCACGATAGCTCTTCTGGTCTCGCCGCCGAGCAGTATAAGATCACCCACGTAGGTGATTGGTCTCATACTGCATGGGAGTAGATTGAGATCGGTCTCGACGATGACCAACGCAGATACAAGATCGATAGTTTGGTTTCTCTGGTTCTTATTCTTATGAAGGCTGTGTCATGAGGTAAAGATAGACGGTGCAACAGATCAAATCGGAATCGTAGATAGTTGATTTGGAGTTGGACTCGACCAAGAATTCGAATAGGATAGTCGGCCTCTAGTTTGTTTCTTTAGAATTAGGAAATAGATTAGAGGGTTTTATGTAAAATTATGACGTACCGCTGAATCCTCTAGAGATTTACATTTCGGTGACACACTATATGTGTGTTTAGCCTTTTCGCTATTCCTTCCAATTAGATATGAATTGATGCTTTTGCCGTCCTTTCGCGTGCCACACGAGGCGAATTAAGGATTATATTTTCACGTAAAAAGCTGGTGCGTCGCCCGCTGTCGTGGACCACCATGTGGGCTCGGAAAATTGGCCCGCGAATTTCAGACCGCTGTAGAATCTGGATTAGAAGCCCATAGTCACCAGAATCACCACATTATAATTTTCACAAATTATATATAAGCCGTTTTGGTGGGTTTATTTAGTGCCGCATCGTCAACGAAACCCAGTGCGCACCGGTTAATAGACCACGGCCGTGACGATCCCGTCAGGCGCGGCAGGCGCCCAGCGCAATCCCCTCAAACATGAATCAGATAGACTATGTTCACACTTTGGCCGCCATGGCTGACACACTATATGAGTGTCTCGCTTTTTTTTTCTTTCTGTTCATGGATATGAAATTCACTCTCTCTTTTTTTGAGAATTACAATATGAAATTCAATCTTTCTAACTTGTTTCAGCAGCTCATTCTCATCATATATAAGTTCACTCGATCGACTAATCTGCCTAAAAAGGGGCAATTCATGTTTTCTGCTCATTAGAATTTTTTTAATGACTAGATAAGTGCCCGTGCGTTGCTACGGGTACGATACATAGAGCAAAGATAAATAGATCACATGAAAAAATTAATTTTGACGGCTGTAGGATCGCACCGAAGTTCATAAAATACTTTTATTTTTCGTAAAGAAATAGATGGTGGGCTACAAAATCGTGATTGATTCTGATGCATAAGTACGATGACTATTAATTTATGTACAATGTAAGATATTAATTGAACGATGATTGTGCCACTAAATATGAAATTATGTTTTCCATAAATTTCATGCAAATAGACCTAATTACACTTTCGCGGTATATGCCCGTGTGTTGCTACATATAAAAAAACTATATCGCACATCAAAATTAAGAAATAATATTTTATTATTATACATTAATTAACATGTATTTCTTAGTTTAAAACATGTTACAACAGATAAAAATTTGAGCAGCCACAAAATACACCTTTGACAAATGTCGTGTCGCAAAACGTGTGGGGGTCGGGGTGATTTTCATTCTCAGACAGTGTACCAAGCCAATGCACGAATCCACAAGAGCATATGAGCAATCTCGGGAGATAAAAATTCTTGACCACACAGCTGGGAAAGCACGACGCATAAACAAAGATAATACTTGAATCAATCTTGTTTCAAAAGCTTTGTAATCGCTCACAATCCTAATACTATTTATGGAAGAACACCCCAACCAGAACATATTGACCTTACTTGCTTCATGAAGAATAAGGATATATAGACATTGGTAGGTGGATTTACAGAACCGTGTTATTCCTATATAACTAAAATGAAGCAACATACCCATGTAATAAAAAATTGAGCACGGTTTTGGACTGGCAGCGGGTCAGGGTGCTAGAGTAGAGGTGCGATCCTCCGGAGCTGTATCATGTCTTACCCTTTCATGTTGGCCCTCCCGAATGGTTCCATGTACTGAAACTCATTCATGTGTCATGTATGCCTTCAGAAGATCTCCACATGTCAAAGCATATCAAGAAACGGAAGAAGAAACAGGAGTCAATTGAGACACTAGACCTTGAGTTTCAGGTTGAAGGGCTTGTTGTAATGCGCTATTTTGACGTGCATGGATAGACATTGTGTGGATGAGCTCCTCCATCCAGATTCCAGACTTCCACTGCCATTCACATGTGTGATTGAGATTGCGTGATATAAGCTTTCACAATTCAGAAGCAGGAACCACCTAATGGCAAAAGCTGTATAAATCACTCATATGTGCACCTTGTCTATTGATCCCCTACCAGAATTCCACAATTCCAGAATATATATATATAAGTGAATCACATCATAAACTGCAAAACTTAGGCCATGAATTTAGGCCCTGCAACAGTAAGACAAAGCCAAGGCATTAAAATAAGGAATCAAACATTACTCAAACTTCAAATTCTAGAAACAGAGATAAAGCATGGCAAAGCACGTAATCATTCACCACATGAGCCTTTTCTTTCACTGCACAATGCTGCTATGATAGCATGTGTCAACTTGATAACTAAATCCTAAAATTTCCCAAAGCATTAGCAGCTTCACAATCCATATTGAAGATTATTGCCACAGTTAAAAGCTTGCCGCAATCGGTTTACAGCCTCAATTATGTTTCCTTTCCAACATACATAACCATGATAGCTTTGGAAACGTTGTGCAGATAGATTGCCAAACTGCAGTATATGAACCATCAAGAGGAAATCCTAATCTTCTAGCCGACTGAAAGAAGAGAACAAATAAGCATAGTTATAGACATTAAGACACATCAAATTTGCACTACGGCCAAAAAAAGGCTTCCAGAACTGGACCCTATGCTGCAGAGTTATGGAAAATAAGTATGCAAATATGAGACACTGCAATTTAAGACATAATAATTTTATAAAGAGACAAGAAATGCACTCACGGCGGTAATAGACTTGTGCTCACCACAGGTAGAATTGTAACCAAATGTGATTTCATTGCCTTCTGCAATTGGCTGAAGAGTGTAAAGTTAAATCTGGTATTTACCATCCACAGTTGTCACTCTAAATATCTTTTTTGGAAAATAAATGGACATTAGTTGGAGAGAAAAAAGGTCCAAATATTTTACACATGTAAACATGATAGTGCATACATGTATTCATATTATCAATGTACGAGTATCAGTTTGATTAGGTTAGAAATAACCAACTAACAGGATACTGAAGTTGTCAAAGCAACCACATTTACACTCAGAATAGCACTGGTCCACTAAATAGAATGAACTTGGATATGAGAGAACTGAGGCATTATATAGCTCAATGTTCAGTCATATGCATACCTTGAGGGATGAGCTCAGAGGAGAAGCTCGTAGTGGTGATGAGCAGGGAGTTGAACTGGCCACTATGTATAGTTCAGTAAAATCAGTGCTAGGAACTGTAGGTTCACTGCAGGTTTTCAGATGAACCATCAAATAAAAACCAGAGTTGATCCAACTAACTCCAAGTAACCTTCCTTCCAGCATCTATCTCACACGCAACAGCACAAAATAAAAAATAAAGACCACAGGAAACCAATGCCAAAAATCGTGCTTGTCCTTTTCAGTGGGAAGCGTTGTGCAGATAGAGATAGAGATATACCTGAATAAATAACGAATTGAACGAAAGAATATTTGATGGAGTTATACTCCTGGTAACATATCAAAAACTCCTCGGTGTAGATTAACACTAATTCATCGGTTAATTAAGAGGACATGCATGCACGCTTCGCCATGCTTTCGCGATGTACACAGATGGAGATAGATGGATCATCCGCATGCTTCAACATGTCAGCCGCGGGAAGGACAGCTGCGGGTACGGCGACAATGGCGAGAGCGGCGGCAGGCTGCAGATCTTCCCCTTCAGCCATTCCTCCTCCCAGAAGTCCGCACCACCGCTCAGCGCAGTCGTGCCCACGCGGTCCCAGCCACAGCTCGCGGCCGGCTCCTGCACCCGCTCCTTCTTCACCTCCGGAACCATGCACCGGCTGGCGTCCTCGTTGGGGAAGTTGAGAGGATGGCCTTGGAGCCGCGCAGACGGAACACGGCGCGGTCGTAGGCGCGCGCGGCCTCCACGGCGGTGTCGTAGGTGCCCAGCCACACGCGCGCCCTTCCTCGCCGGGTCCCGGATCTCCGCCGCGTACTCCTCGGGGGCTCCGACGGGCTGTGATGCTGTTGCTCCTCCTGCGGCGGGACTGGGAGCGCCGCCGCCGCCCTGGACTCGAAACCGTACGACAGACTCCCGACCTCTCGAAACTGGACATGACCTCCCTCATCTAAAACCAGTCAGGTTTTGCCCTATGTGGCGCCAAGTCAACCATCCTACGTGGCGCCACGTCAGCTTTAAAGGAGTTCCAGGGGTCAAATAGACTTTATCAAAAAAATATAAAAATGCATGCAATAAAAAATCCTATAATCTAGTTCAATCCTAGAAGATTCATAGGAAAATATGAAACAAATTTTCTATATTCAAATTAGACTCGGTATGTATAATTGTACAGATTTTACAACACAAAAGATCAGAAAATTGTACAAGATAACAAGGGTACCTACTAGCAAATAAAAACAAAAAAGAGACCATAAAGGTTAAATAGCACAAATTAGGAACTGGAAGATAGAGCATGATTTTAGAAAATTAATTTTAAATAAAAATTGTGATTTTTAATTATATACCTCTTCTAAGAATAAAGTTACTTTTGAAAAGTTTATTTTGATAAAGGTCTAAATATTTAAAATTAGATACTACTAGGGAGAGCATGATTTCAGAAAAAATATGAAACTAATTTCGTGATTTTTCGATCTAAAATAAATTTCTATGAATCTTCTAAGATTAAAGTAGATTTGATGATTTTTAATTGTATATATTTTTTCAAAAAATATATTTTTATAAAGTCCATTTGATCCCTTTAACTATTATATGCAAAGTCCAATTTACCTCCCTCAAAGCTGACGTGACGTCATGTAAAACGGTTGACTTGGCGTCATATAGGACAAAACCGGACTGATTTTAGACGAGGGGTCATGTGTCCGGTTTTTGAACAGTTTTCGAGTCTAGGGAGGAAACGCAAACTCGGGTCATTGTTCAGGGAAGTAAATAGAACTTTTTCCGGTCCAAGCCATACTGTTGGCCCTGACAGCCACCATTGGGCCAGGCCCGGAATCGCCCTTTAGTTGGGCCACAAGCGCACACGAGAGGGCAGCAGGCGGCAAATTATAAGCAGATACGCACCGGCTGACGATTGGACCCATGTTACGCGACAGGGCGCGCGGCAAATTTGTTTAGTGCCAAATCGTTGGCGAAACACAGAGTGTACGGGCTGATAAAACATGGTCGTGCTCGTGTCATTCCATCAGGTGCGGTAGGTGCCCAGCGCAATCCCCTCAAAACTGGATCAGATAGGTAAGTTAGTTAAATACTTTATGGCCATTATGGCTGACACACTATATGGGTGTGTCGCTTTTTATTTTTGTTTGGTACACACTACACAGTACATGGACAGAGGGGAGAAGTTCCATGGCTAACAGCACTACACAAAAGTTGGTCCTTTTTTGCTATGCCATGATTCAAAAAAATATAAGTTTCATAAATTTAACCAAAGATTAGTCAAATTAAATGCACTCGTAGTTTATAAAAGTTATGTGAATAGATTTATATTTAAAATATCTTGTAAATATGAATTGGCTTTGTAGCAATTGATGGTACATTGTAAAAGGAATTTACGCTCAAAGTATAACGATTTTCTGCAAAATATAAGAATGGGTAGTGTTAAATTTTTCCCGTCGCCTCCCCCATCTATGAGGCTGCCATGTGGGACGTTCTATTCGTCTGCATTTGGTCTTTCGGAAAAAAAAAGACTAGTTCAATTCTGGTCATACACAAAAGTCCACGACAGTGTTTTCGTTGTTTTCTACTTCCTCTCATAACAAATATGAGATGCAAGTGTATTAGACCTTTTAGTTTTTTCTTTTACTTCCTCCTATCAAATATATTTACTAGAACGTTTTGGTTTTTTCTTGCTAACTCCTCCAATCTACAAATATGAGTATATTAGAATACCGAGACATTCTCAATAGTCCAATATCACACTTTGACTACAAATATCTAAACATTAAATGGGAAGATTGGTATCATTAATCTATTGAAAGTTTTAGATGTTTTTAGTTAAAGGTGAAAAAATGACTTGAAAACCACCGTAAATGGTCTGAATTGCTGCCTCATCTATATTGTGCTTCTTTAAAATGTTTTTATCTGCCAAGAAAGTTCCGTTGAGTAATCCACGATCCACCGACCGGTACCGGAAGCAGAATTCAGCAATCGGGTATACAAGTCATAACTAATCTATGCTCAGGTAACATCTCTTTCGCCCTCAAAAAAGGGTAACATCTCTTTCAATTAATATGAAAGCCTGATCTCATGACATTCTGTTTTGTGCGTTCCAGTCCATTGATTCCAGACACATCAGCTCGAGTACACGTATGAACTATCATCATCAGTATCATCCATTCCATTCTGCACAAAGAATTAACAGGCGTATCATACTTTTTTTTTAAACGAAACCGGCAGGAGAGCTGCCTATTTGTATTAAAAAGAAGGAAACCCAGACGGGCAAAGAGTATAAAATATTTACAAAAAGATAGGAAGAAAAACAGACTCAAAAAGCCTAGTATGGACAGACTCCTGTCTCATGTCCCCGCTGTAGGCATATCATACTTATATAAGTAATTCTCCTACCTACAATTCAATAAAGCACAAAAGCTTTGGGTTCTGATCTGCAGCATGGAAACCCTACAAATCTGCAGCACAAAAGATTTGCCGCGCCACGTAAAATCTCACGTAAACTGATCGTGCATCGCGCGGGGTTGGTCTTTTAACAGCTTTGTCAGTGCCTCCCCCAACCGTGCCGTGTTCGAGCCCACTAGAGAAACTGGGTCGGAAGGCTATGGTCAACGGCCCGAAAACAAAGTCTGGTCCAGAGTCACCAGTTCGCCCGAATAACCTCTATTGGGCCTGGCGTGCAATCGCCCTACGATTGGGCCCAGGTGTACGAGATAGGGCGCGGCAAATTATAAACCGTCCAGGTTTTGTTTAGTTCCGCATCGTCAGCGAAACTAGGAGAGCACCGGCTGATAAACCATGGCCGTGACACCCTAGCAGGCGTGGCAGGCGCCCAGCGCAACCTCAAACATAATCACATAGACAATGTTCATAACTTTGGCCCCAACAATGGCTGACACACTACATGCGTGTCTCGCTTTTTTGTTTTTTGGTTCTAGGATACTATTTTTTCTCCCGAGAAAGTTCGTAAATGCCGTTTAGACATTCATTACTTTGCCGTTTAAACATAATTGCTGCCGCCTCTATAATCCTTGGGATGCTTTAATAGCATATTTTTCTCCCAAGAAAGTTCGTAAGCAGGATTTCAGCAGGTGATCGGGTACACAGGTCATCTCTATGCTCACGTCAGTACGTCACATATCTTTCAGTTCATCTGAAAGCCTTACCACGACAGTTGGTTTTGTAATTTTGTGCGCTCCAGTCCATTGATTCCAGACACCTATGACTATCATCCGGAAGATGCCACATCATATCCATTCTGCACCGTAAATTAACTGACAGATCATCCTTATTCATGTAACTCTCTGACGTACAATTCAATAAGCAACATCCCAATGCGACGTTATACGCATGATACGACTGTGTAACGCACGCACGGCACGCAATGACTAGACTGACGCCTTGCATTTGGCAGCGTGATGATTGTATACTCTGCACCTGACGAACACGAACAAATGGCTGTTCCCTCGGGCCTCTCTGCACAAAAGCTTCGTGTTCTAAACTCTACATCATGGAAACTGGACCGGAAGGCTATAGTCACCAGCCCAAAAAAAAAAGTCTGGTCCAGAAGACCAGAACCACACAGTTAGCTCGAACAACGTCTATTGGGCCTGGCGCGGAATCGCCCCAAGATTGGGCCCAAGTGTACACGATAGGGCGCGCGGCAAATAATAATCTGTTCAATTTTGTTTAGTGCCACATTGTCCGCGAAACCCAGAATGCACCGGCAGATAAACCTTGGCCGTGACGGTCCCATCAAGTGCGGCAGGCACCCAGCGCAATCCCCTCAAACATGAATCAGATAGACTGTTCACACTTTGGCCGCTATGGCTGATACACTATATGTGTGTCTCGCTTTTTGGTTTTTGATTCAAAGTCCATGAAAATGCATTTTTTTTATAAACATCAAAATGCATTGCCGTGAGACTGTTCACACTTTGGCCGCTATGGCTGATACACTATATGTGTGTCTCGCTTTTTGGTTTTTGATTCAAGGTCCATGAAAATGCATTTTTTTATAAACATCAAAATGCATTGCGTAACTGTTTCGGCTTGCCGTGCATGTCCATCTGGCATATACTTATACTTGGCTTTAATCAACTTATACCAGGTTTCATCAGAGCAACTCCAACAGATCTCCTTTCCCCTTTCCCTTTATTTTTCCTATAGGGGAATTCCCTTTCACATTTTCATGATATTGGGGAGATGGTCTCCAGCAGATCCCCTTTCCCTCTCCCCTTTTTGTTTACACTGACACGCGGGACCCACATGTCAGCCTCTAATATATTTTTATTTGAGTTTTTTCTTTTTCCCCTCTCCTTCTTCTACATCGTGCGACCGGCAAGACGGACAGCGGCCGACGCGGGCGTCGGCGAGGCGGCGCGCGTCCAGCGGGCGGCGGAGCAGCGTCCCGCCGGCGAGTGGCCGAGGCGACGCGAGCGGCTGAGGCGGAGCTCGGCCAGCGGGCGTCGGCGAGGCAACGCGGTGACGCGAGCGGCCGAGGCGGTGCGGCGGCGCGCAACGCTTGGGCGCGGAGCGACGAGAGCACGCGTGGGAGAACAGAAAGATGGAAAGGGGATTGAGAAAAATTGGATGGTGATTGAGAAAAGAAAGGGGAGAGAGAGGAGGATAAAGGGGATTGAGAAAAAATATAGGAAAAGGAGATTATGAAAGGGGATATGTTGGAGCTGTGTTTTTTCTTTCAATCCCCTTTAGCTAAGAATATAGGGAAAGGGGATTCGTATTGGGCATCTGTTGGAGTTGCTCTCAGCACCTTTGACAATCCTCCAAATCCACTTCACTAGAAGGCATTCATCCATAATTCTAGTGTTTATAATCCCCATCCCCCCTTTATCCTTAGGTCTACTAATAGAATCCCAATTAGCCATGTTAAATCATCACCAGCTCCCTGCCAAAAGAATTTGCCCCTTACAGAGTCCATTCCTCCATGGGAATCTTTCGGCAACAAGTGTAAAAACCAAGAGTATAAATGACTAACGTAGTCAAGCAGGAATTTGTAAGAATCAGACTCCCCCCTAAGGACATATTTTTACCTTTCTAAGGGTCTAATTTTTTGACCATTTTACTTTTCAAGCCTAAGAAAGAAGACATCCCTTTCAAATCATCTGAAAAGTCTGATCTCATTACATTCTGTTTTGTGTGTTCCAGTCCATTGATTCCCAAACACATCAACTCGAGTACACGTATGATTGTTCAATTATCGGGGAGATGCTATCCATTCTGCACACTGAACCAACAGACAATATCATACTTATTTTTAAGCAGGTAAAACTCTTACTTACAATTCAATAAAACACAAAGCATTATCCACGTAAAATCTCACTAAACTGCTCGTGCATCGCACGGGGTCGGTATTTAAAAAACTTTGTCAGGTACTCCCCCAACCGTGCATCAAAGTTTCGAGCCCACTAGAGAAACTGGATCGGAAGGCCATAGTCACCAGCCGGAAAACAAAGTCTGGTCAAGAACAACACACAGTTAGCCCGAACAACCCCTATTGGGCCTGGCGTGGAATCTTCCTAAGATTGGGCCCAAGTGTACGCAACAGGGCGCGTGGCAAATTATAAGCCATTCAGATTTTGTTTAGTGCCACATCGTCGGTAAAAACAAGAATGCACCGGCTGATAAACCTTGGCCGCGACGATAGCATCAGGTGCGGCAGGCGCCCAGCGCAATCCTCTAAGACATGAATCAGAGAGACTATGTCCCCCTTTAGCCACCATGGCTGTCACACTAAATGTGTGTCTCGCTTTTTGGTTTTTTATTCTAGGTCAGGAAAATGCATTGTGTTCTATATGAAATTCAGTCGATAGCTAACTGTTTCAATTCCTGACATTACTTACCAGGATACAAAAGTACCAATTTATAGTTTTTTCCCTCCCAGAAAGTTCGTAAATGCCGTTCAGATATTGATAGATAAATGTAAAGAATGACTTGTACCACTCAAAAAACTTACCAGGCTACAAAAGTACCAATTTATAGTTTTTTTCCCTCCCCCAGAAAGTTCGTAAATGCCGTTTAGATATTGATAGATAAATGTAAAGAATGACTTGTACCACTCAAAAAATGACTTGTAAACAGGAGTTCTAAATGGACTTAATTGCTGCATCCTCTATTCCTTGGGATGCTTTAATAGTTTTTTTTTCTACCAAGAAAGTTCGTAAGCAGGACTTCCGTGAATCGGATACACAGGTCAGTTCTTTGTTCACCTCACATCTCTTCCAATTCATCTGAAAGCCAGATCACATGACGTTCTGTTTTGTGCGCTCCAGTCCATCGATTCCAGACACATCAGCTTCAGTACACGTATGTCTATCATCTGGGAGATGCCACAGACATCCTATCCATTCTGCACTCTGAATTAACTGACAGATCAGACTTATTCATGTAAGTCTCTTACGTACAATTCAATATGGCACATCCCAATGCGACAATATACGCATTATACAACTGTGTAACACACGCACTGCACGCGGGGACTGAAGTGTATATATACTCTGACGAACACGAACAAATGGCTGTGTTGATCTGGAAGGGATCGTCATTGTCTAGCGCCTCTCCCTCGGGAAGCCCAGGAGCGCCAGGATCAGGGCGATGAAGCTGCCGTTGATCAGGCCCCTCAAGATCTTCTGCTTATCCAGCGTGTACGGCGGGTACCTGGCCGTCGCCTCGCCGCCAAAGCCGCGGACCAGAACACCCTTCTTGTGGCTGAAGCAGTCGAAGCTGAACTTGCCGTGGTAGCTGCCCATCCCGCTGTCGCCGACGCCACCGAAGGGGAGGTGCGGGTTCGTGAGCTGCGTGTTCGGAATACGGTAGCACGTTAGACACTGCAGACGCTAACCTTTCAGAGGAACTTGAAGTTCAGTTCAGGGTTTCAGTGAGCGGGGCTTACATGTAGCGCGACGTCGTTTACAAGCATCCCTCCTGCAGGGACATTCGCCACAAAGTCCTGCTGCAGCTTCTTGTTCTTGGTGAAAAGGTAGGCGGCAAGTGGCTTGGTCTTGGAGTTGACAAAGTCTATGCTATCTTCAATCTTTTCGACCTGGAAACACAATCACCAAACAGGATCAGACCATAATTTGAACCGGTCTGCTCAACTACAACATGAAAACATTACGGAAATGAGTGCCATGAACTTTTTGCACCTCAAGACATTTTGTCAATACCAACCTTTTGAACTAAGACAACATTTCATTGGCAAAATTGATATATCAAGGAGACATTTTGTGGGCCTTTTTGGTACCAATGCCTTTAGGAATAGGTTTCTCAGTCCGGTTATGGCAAAGTTTATGTGTCAAAAAGCATCACAGATGGCCAAGCAGAGATTACTACAGAGTTGCAGTTGTTCTGTGGAAGCAGAGAAATATTACTGACCGAAACAATAGGAAGGAAGGGGCCAAATATTTCCCCTGTCATGAGTGCTGTATCCTGAGGAACATCCAACAATACTGTAGGAGCAATTTTTCTGTGACGCAAGGAACAAGTGTCAATGATAAATAAAAGTCACTAGTCTAACTGTATCTGAAGAAGTGAAAGTATAAAATCCTTACAGTTTCTTCTCGTCAGTCTGGCCACCGAACACAATCTTGTCAGCGACTTTCTTTTCTTCTATCAAGTCCATTAATCTATGAAAATGTTTAGAATTCACTATACGAGACAAATCCGCTGATTCCAGAGGATCCTTCCCATAGAACCTTTCCAGAACTCTTTTCAAAGAGTCCACCTACCACAGATGTATTCCATGGATCAGAAATTGGAAGTTTAGTTTATGGCTTTATGTTTTTTCAAAAAAACCTTTATGGCTTTATGCGAGAAATTCATTGGTTTGTGATGTTCACGATGATCTATACCAGCTGTGGTGCAAATGATTTTGTCGTTATGATGTAATCTGGAGCAATGCATGCTTGGCCATTGTTACATCCCCATTTGCCAACGGCAATTCTCTTCACAGCAACCTACAAGGAAAATATCTATTAGTATGTAAAAACTAAAGAAATGATAATTTTATTTAAGAACAAAATAGTTACAAATAGATGCGTTTACATGAAGATCAACATCAGAATCGACAATAACAGGGCATTTTCCACCAAGCTCCAGAGCCACTGGGGTTAGATGCTTTGCAGCTGCTGCCAACACTATGCGTGCTACGGTTCCGTTACCTGTAATTTCATCAAATCATAATGTCAGAATCTAAAGAACAACTTACCATTCCATGCCAAGGACTACTAGACATGGAAATATTAGAAGAATCTCTATTGGCATGTGGGTGTGACATTTAATGCCCGTACTAATGTAATAATGAATGGTACGTGCACAATCTTTAAAGAAAGAGCATTAGAAGAATCTCTCAGCTAGTTAACAGGTGTTGAGAAGCTTACCTGTGTAGAAGATCTTATCCCATCTTTGTTCCAAGAGTGCGGTCGTTTCTGGAACACCTCCCTCCACAACTTTAATACATGTGTTATCAACATACTCAGGTAGCAGCTTTGCGAACAGTGATGAGGTTGCTGGCGCTATTTCTGATGGCTTCAGAACAACAGCATTTCCAGCAGCAATTGCTCCAATGACCGGGTCGATAGAAAGCACTAGAATGAAGAAGTAATTAGTGATCTTCCTTTTAATTTTGAACATTCAAGAAACATGATCTCAGGCAAAAACATTTTCCTCACAGCTACACATGTCTCATGTCTGGATGGCACTATTAGTTTGCTACTGTTGGCTGGACTTACAAATTGAACAAGGGGTTGATCCAGAGAGACGTGTAGTTTCTGAATTAGGCCAGGCCCTTCCAAGCAAACAAGACTATAGGTGAGAAAGTCCTTGGGTGTTGGCTTGTTGCACAAAAGTCCAATATCATGAATAAAGGTCAAAGCATCCGCTCTTCTAGAGGCATTCTGTTGAAACATGAGCACCACTGGATGAATGTGCTGATGTTGACTAAAAGCCAATTAAGACTTTTACGTGCGTGGTGTACCAAGCTTGCTTCGTGGAAAAGGAAAGATACCAATATCTCAAAATATTATAACCAACCCTCAAGTATGGGACAGGCAATGCAAGAATATGCTTGTAAACTGCATGACGGGACAACAAAACAGAATAACAATAACTACCATAAACCGAAGACCTTTATGCAGACAAGTCCATAAATGCAAATAGTTTGATATGTTTGCACAAATGCATAATACTACTAGTATCTTTTTTTTAAGGACCTATCGTAGGCAAATCGCCGTCCTGAACATTTGTATTAGTAATGCATGTATTGTAGCATGCATGGATTTGTGAAAGAAGAGATAAGAGTGAAAAAGACCCAAAATCAGCCTACTACATAAATTATATTTTCACTCCATAAGCGAAGTAAAGCACGGTGTGCGTGCACGTATGCTCTATGAGACCACAGCTGTATCTGTATGCTACTAGTATCTTTCAAAAAAAAAGAAGAAGAAGAAGCATGATACTAGGAAGACTTACAGAAAGGGTAATTCCAGGCCGAGATGATGAGCACCACACCGAGGGGCTCAGGCACGATTTGCGCAGAGGACGGGAACGTAGTTATGGCAGCAGGTACCTGGCCGCATGAATCCCAGAGCTCAGTATCTGATCGGCAAAACAGCCACAGCAGGGGATATCTCTGCTGGAAGCTGGACTTGCAGAGACGAATGGGTAAACAAATAAATACCTTCTCTGGCTTCATCCAGTTCTTGAGCCCGCTGAGGGCAAACTTGCACGAGGACTTTGCCAGTGATATCTGAGAAAGCCATGAACACAGGTGAATTCTGTAACACTAGCTTAGGATGGAATTAATATTGATGTGACTGTTGACAGCAATCCCTCAGCTTTTTTTACTATTTTTTTTGAAATATAGCTTTTTTTTACTATTAGTAACTAGTAGTAACTACACTAGTAATTAGTACAAACAGCAAGTACACGACATGAGTTTTTCGTGGCTGTTGGGAAGATTGCGAGTGATGCAGGATGGGAACCGAGATAAAGTTGTGTGCAAATCGAGAGCTACTGGGCACGTAGAATTGTAGAAACCCGTGGAAGCAACGCCAAAGTGGGTGGAGTGGTCGACCCGGCAAGAACCAATTCGCACGCAACACTTTGATAATCCCATCAGGCATCAGCAAGCAGCGTGAAAGAAAGGTGAAATGGACTGAAAAAGCACCCAGCTTTCCCAAACCACGCCGGCCAGCAAGAGAGCGCCATGAAAAAGGCATCGAACAGCAATTCACAGCGCAAGCACTGTCGGACATCGGAACAGCGCCCACTGGACTATATCGGTCAGCGAATCCATCTGACTAACTGTATGAGATGAGACGAGGGGAATTGGAATCGCATCGAAACCCAAGTCCTCGTCACTCGAACATGAGCAGCAGCTGCTGCTGCTGCTTGGATTGCAAGCTCCCGTCCACGCGGAAGAGCAATCGGAACATAAGCATCGATTCGGTGTCGAGAGAAAATTCCTCTCTTTTGAAAAGGGTACTGGAGAAGCAGAGCAAGCAGAGGAATCTTGTCTTTCTCTCTCCACACGGAGGAAAGAGCCAAACAGAGCAGTGCAAACCAAGAAGACTCACGAGGCAGGTAAACAAACTAACAGACACCAATCCAATCCGTCGTCCGATGGGATGGGCCAGTACGATCGATCGAGGAGCACGCACGCAGATGGATGAGGGTGTGGTGGTATTGAGTTGAGATTGTTACCTCGTGGAGGTAGGACTCCATGTGCGGCTTGGCGAGGTCGTCGTGGAGCGCGGCGGTGATGTCGGCCTCCCTCTCGTCGATCATCCTGACGAGCGACCTGAGCTGCGCCGCCCGCCACTCCGCCGGCCGTG
>OAMR01000918.1:315466-362311 GCA_900205405.1 Echinochloa crus-galli
AATAATGAATGGTACGTGCACAATCTTTAAAGAAAGAGCATTAGAAGAATCTCTCAGCTAGTTAACAGGTGTTGAGAAGCTTACCTGTGTAGAAGATCTTATCCCATCTTTGTTCCAAGAGTGCGGTCGTTTCCGGAACACCTCCCTCCACAACTTTAATACATGTGTTATCAACATACTCAGGTAGCAGCTTTGCGAACAGTGATGAGGTTGCTGGCGCTATTTCTGATGGCTTCAGAACGACAGCATTTCCAGCAGCAATTGCTCCAATGACCGGGTCAATAGAAAGCACTAGAATGAAGAAGTAATTAGTGATCTTCCTTTTAATTTTGAACAGTCAAGAAACATGATCTCAGGCAAAAACATTCACAGCTACACATGTCTGGATGGCACTATTACATTTGCTACTGTTGGCTGAACTTAAAAATTATACAAGGGATTGATCCAGAGAGACGCGTGGTTTCTGAATCAGGTCAGACCCTTCCAAGCAAACAAGACTATAGGTGAGAAAGTCCTTGGGTGTTGGCTTGTTGCACAAAAGTCCAATATCATGAATAAAGGTCAAAACATCCACTCTTCTAGAGGCATTCTGTTGAAACATGAGCACTGGATGAATGTGCTGATGTTGACTAAAAGCCAATTAAGACTTGTGACGTGTGTGGTGTACCAAGCTTGCTTCGTGGAAAAGGAAAGATACCAATATCTCAAAATATTATAATTTATAACCACCCCTCAAGCATGGGACAGGCAATACAAGCATATATGAAATTCAATAGCATAAGCCTTGTAAACTGCATGACGGGACAACAAAACAGAATAACAATAACTACCACAAACCGAAGACCTTTATGCAGACAAGTCCATAAATGCAAATAGCTTGATATGTTTGCACAAATGCATAATACTACTAGTATCTTTTTAAGGACCTACAGCAGGCAAATGAACATTTGTATTAGTCATGCATGGATTGTAGCATACATGGATTTGTGAAAGAGGAGACAATAGTGAAGAAGGCCTAACATCACCCTACTACATAAGCTATATTTTCACTCCATAAGCAAAGTAGAGCACGGTGTGAGTGCAGGTATGCTCTATGAGACCACAGCTGCATGCTACTAGTATCTTTCAAAAGAAAAGAAGAAGAAAAAGAAGCATGATACTAGTAAGACTTACAGAAAGGGTAATTCCAGGCCGAGATGATGAGCACCACACCGAGGGGCTCAGGCACGATTTGCGCAGAGGACGGGAACGTAGTTATGGCAGCAGGTACCTGGCCGCATGAATCCCAGAGCTCAGTATCTGATCGGCAAAACAGCCACAGCAGGGGATATCTCTGCTGGAAGCTGGACTTGCAGAGACGAATGGGTAAACAAATAAATACCTTCTCGGGCTTCATCCAGTTCTTGAGCCCGCTGAGGGCAAACTTGCACGAGGACTTTGCCAGTGATATCTGAGAAAGCCATGAACACAGGTGAATTCTGTAACACTAGCTTAGGATGGAATTAATATTGATGTGACTGTTGACAGCAATCCCTCAGCTTTTTTTACTATTTTTTTTGAAATATAGCTTTTTTTTACTATTAGTAACTAGTAGTAACTACACTAGTAATTAGTACAAACAGCAAGTACACGACATGAGTTTTTCGTGGCTGTTGGGAAGATTGCGAGTGATGCAGGATGGGAACCGAGATAAAGTTGTGTGCAAATCGAGAGCTACTGGGCACGTAGAATTGTAGAAACCCGTGGAAGCAACGCCAAAGTGGGTGGAGTGGTCGACCCGGCAAGAACCAATTCGCACGCAACACTTTGATAATCCCATCAGGCATCAGCAAGCAGCGTGAAAGAAAGGTGAAATGGACTGAAAAAGCACCCAGCTTTCCCAAACCACGCCGGCCAGCAAGAGAGCGCCATGAAAAAGGCATCGAACAGCAATTCACAGCGCAAGCACTGTCGGACATCGGAACAGCGCCCACTGGACTATATCGGTCAGCGAATCCATCTGACTAACTGTATGAGATGAGACGAGGGGAATTGGAATCGCATCGAAACCCAAGTCCTCGTCACTCGAACATGAGCAGCAGCTGCTGCTGCTGCTTGGATTGCAAGCTCCCGTCCACGCGGAAGAGCAATCGGAACATAAGCATCGATTCGGTGTCGAGAGAAAATTCCTCTCTTTTGAAAAGGGTACTGGAGAAGCAGAGCAAGCAGAGGAATCTTGTCTTTCTCTCTCCACACGGAGGAAAGAGCCAAACAGAGCAGTGCAAACCAAGAAGACTCACGAGGCAGGTAAACAAACTAACAGACACCAATCCAATCCGTCGTCCGATGGGATGGGCCAGTACGATCGATCGAGGAGCACGCACGCAGATGGATGAGGGTGTGGTGGTATCGAGTTGAGATTGCTACCTCGTGGAGGTAGGACTCCATGTGCGGCTTGGCGAGGTCGTCGTGGAGCGCGGCGGTGATGTCGGCCTCCCTCTCGTCGATCATCCTGACGAGCGACCTGAGCTGCGCCGCCCGCCACTCCGCCGGCCGTGTCCGCCCCGCCGTGAAGCTGGCCCGCAGCTCCCGCACCACCGCCGCCGCCGCCGCCACCGCCTCCGCCATAGTAACCAACCCCTCTTCGCCTTCCCCTCGCTCCCGGCCTCTCCCCTCCCGGCAACGGGGACAGACGACAGAGCCGGCGGCGCTGACGCAGCGAGCGGAGGCGGAGAGAGAGAGTCCGGTGGCGGTAGGAGCGACGCAGCGGCCAGGCGGTTTATATACCCCGGCACGGCAGGGCAGGGCAGCTCACCGGATTGGATCGGACTGGAGACAGTTTGTTTGGTTTGAATGCTAGAATGCTCCCTCTCTCTCGCGTAGGCGACGACCCCGTGCAGATAAAACTCTCTCTTTGTTGATTGAGATTTTGGAGGAGATAATCAGGGGAGAGGAGGAGGACAGGTGGTGGAGGAGATTCTAAAAGAAATTATAAAAAAGATAACGGTGCATGTTTTTCAATCCCTCCCACTGGACTGGGCTTTGTTGAGAGGGGCGATGGGATCTGTTTGGACTTTGCGGGGGGATCGCGTCGCGTTTGCCGTCTGGTTTTTTACTTTTTTTTTCCATCGCCTCCGTGGAAACCGGCAAGAAAGGAAGGAAGGAAAAATAAAGTACAAGTAACGACGGGGAATTATTTGTCCCACGTGGCCACGTCGCATTCGCCGCCCTATCTTGTTGGGCGGGAGTGTTTAGTTTACAGTGTTATTATATCTCTAGATATTCAAACAGTATAACGCCATGGGCACTTAAAACCGAGAAATTACAAACCGGGACGCTACTACTATCATTTACCTACCCATCAGTACTCAGTAGGAATTTCGTGGGTGAGAGAGAGAGAGAGAGAGCCGGGAGAGAGGCAGACGTCTGTCCGATTCTGGTATGGGCTCCATCCGTCCAACCCAACGGTACTGGAAAAGCGACAGGCAGGGGGCGTCACGCACGCGTGCCCCCGCGTGTGTGTGTGGATACGAGGCGCGACACGCGACGGCGTGGCGTGCGAGCTGTGCCTTGTTTTTTTTTGAGTTCCCATTAATCGAACGAACTAGCTAGTACCAAAAGAACGTGTGGCCGGATAGCAGCCTGAGAGTGAATCAATGAGATGTTTATATATCTGGTGCACGCGGTGCCGATACTGTAGGAGGAGTAGTACAGTGTGGCACGGGGCCGGCCGGCGGGCGCAATAATGCCGAGCACTGCAGGACGGAGTGCGAGTGCGCCGTGTGTGTGTGTGGAGGGTGCGTGTGCGTGCGTGGCTCTATCAACAGCAACAACATAGCCTTTTGTCCCAAGCTAGTTGGGGTAGGCTAGAGGTAAAACCCAAAAGGTCAAAAAAAAAACAGAAAAAATTAGAGGAAAGCAGAAAAGAAAGCAAAGATCACGGCTCAGGCACATTAATTGCTAGTCTCCAAGCGCTCCTATCCATAGCTAAATCCTTAGAGATTCCAATGGTATCTCATGCAGTTAAATAATAGTTCAAAAATGGCGTACAGATTTCTGCACCAAGAGCACATTAATTTTCAGGAGAGGCACACAAACCTAACGTATCGACCATGTATACCCTAGTGCTTGAAGACACCACTTCATTTGTTGACCTCAGCACAAAATTGAGCTTACGTTTCTTCAGTGCCTGTAACAACATGTACAAAGATATGGTTCAGATATGTTGGAATAACAAATTGAATGGCATCTGATACCAGTCCAGAGTTGGAAATCCAAATTAAAATGCATGACAATCTTCATGCTGAAGAAATTCAAATTTCAAACACTGAAGGTTACACCTGTAACTCTTTTGAGTATTGCATTGTTTTGACTTTTTAGTATCCAACAAGATATGATACAAAATAGAGGTAAGAAACAAGTAGTAAAATGACAAATGTCTCATAAACTACAAGCTGATTAAAAGGGTAAGAAAAGTGTCATTAACATACTAAGGAAAAATTCTTGCAGTCCTGAGGATGTCTTGGCACAAGAATTAGTAGTAGCGTGGGATACATCTTGATTAACTCATCATGAACCCGGAGAATGACTGAAAAAATAAAGCAAAAAAAAAAACCGATGGCCTGTGACAAACTGAAAGCCCATTTCTTTATGTTGAGAACAAGTATAATAATGCATGAATGCAATGCCATCAGAATATTGGGAATATAACCAAATTATATATCGATAAAATTACATATTGATTAATGAGATAAAGATTTGCAGCTAAACTCAAAACATAATTAATTGTCTAGATGGATTAAATGCTGCTAAATTAGAGGATTTTTTGAGCGTATTGTGTACCTTGTCAACCAGAAGTCCAGAAGGTGGACTAGCAAATTTGCAGCATATGTTTTCCAGAACATCTAAGTCCAGCGTGTGAAGAGCTTGTCCCTTTATGCGAAGCCATGGTAGTGTCCTGCAGTTGTCATAAATTTATCGATCATGATACTGGTGTATCAAGTGCATCTTTCCCACTCTAGGTCTCAATGCAAGATCTACATCAGTTTCTCCGTTAAAGAAAATTTAAGAAACCATGTATCAAACTTTTAAAATTGTGAAGAATTCAAAATTGCCCATATAGAAGTACTCCATATACACAACTGTTGTTAAACATACTCCATACCATCATGGTTATCTCTTAATTCATAAATAACATGAATTACAAAACCAAATTATCAAGTAACAAAACAAAGAATGAGAAGTACAGTAAAAGGCACATTGGAACAATAGATGGAGATCTATTAGATAATATAGGATTCCTAGAACTCATGTTCCTACAAGTAGCAATGAGTATGTTCCTAAACCTTGGAAAATCTGTGTATATTTCATACACTATTGTGAGAAAAGCACTTCAGTAATTTGTCAGAAATCACCATTGAGACAATATAAACCAGGCTATTCAATGCACATTAATATACAGCTTCAAGGGTGGTGCAATATGATGACGACAATTAAAAATAATGATCAGGGAACAAGAATACTACATTGAAGGGTTAAAACTTCTGCAGTATCATCTCAAAAATAGTTGAAACCAATCTTGTTGACACGGTATCTCAGATTTATAAAAGGCACGTTTGTCCCGCTGGACACGTACCCGAAATCTGAAGTCCGCCACCATCAACTTGTGTTGAGGTACAACACACTCCCCAGGTATCACCTTACAATCTAAGCACGCCCGTCTATCCTCCCGCCTTGCAAGGATAAAGTCAATCTGGCTCGAGTGTTGTCCACTCTGAAAGGTCACCAGATGAGATTCCCTCTTCCTAAATAGCTATCAACGCGATTAGATTAATTAATCGGCTCCAGTTGTTATCACAGGATACGAGTACAGGATACGAGTACAGTATATATAGATATACTCTCTCCATACCCATAAATCAAGTCGTTTTGGACAAGAATCCAGTCAAACATTGGGAATATAAATTATGAATAACTTTTAAATTATTGAGTTTGAAAATGTAAAAACTATGTGAATAGATTTGTCTTGCACAATACTTTCATAAAAGTATACATATGTCAATTTTTTAACAAATACTTTTATAAAAATAAGAAGTGAAAGTTATGTTTTGAAGACCGTGTCGTTGTCCTAAACGACTTGTTTTATGGGTATGGAGGTAATATATAACAAATAAAGAAAAGATAATAGTACCTGTATACTACCGTACTAGTGGGGAAAGTTAAAAAAATCTGGATTTGCTCGTCCCGTCCGGCTGCTTGCAGCTCCAGCGAGGTGCAAGGATCCGAGTGAGCGACCCCACCTGGTTTTGTCTGGGGCTCTCGGCATCGTCCCGTCACCGCACGGCACGGGGCGGCCGGCAAGGAGAGCCGAGAGCCCCCCGTGACCCGACCCTCCATGCTACCTACGGTTGGGATGTGGGATGAATCTGGGACGAAGATTTATAGTACTATAGTACCACAATAGATCTTATCGTGATCCTAGGTTGATGTCCTGGGTACCGACTCGAGATCTGTGTTGTATCGATATTGACAACATTATATCACGTCAGAGATGTATGAAATACGGTGATACGGTAGGAATACATTTACATTTTATATTCTGTCCTACCTCGATTTATGTACCAAGATTTACTGTATGTAGCCGTTGTATGTAGCCGTTGGTTCCGTTCCTCACGCTTTACCAGTGATTTATAATAACATCACCCTCGTCTCTCGCCTCATTTCAAAATTATTTGAAACATTCACCTTCTCTCTCCTCTCTCTCTCTTCACCCAACATCTCTCCTCGCCGCCACCGCCACCGGCCGCCGCGGCCGTCGCCACCGTCGGCCGTCGAGGCCACCGGCCGCCGTCGGAGATGGAGAGGTGACCGCCCCCCCAGTTGCATCCGCGGCCTCCACCGTCGCAGGCCGCCGCCCCCTTCCCCTTCCCAGTTGGCTCCCGCACCGCCGCCCCTCCCTCTCCCTCTCCTCCGCGTATAAGGCGCACGGTATAAGGCTGTTTGCCGTGCCTTTTGCTGACGTGCAGCCTTTGCCGTGCGGATAGGACTAAAACGCACTATAGAGTCTTTGTTGTGCATTGTAAAGGCTTCGCCGTGCAAATACCCTGTTTCTGGTAGTGGCGGTTGCGTGCTCACGAGCTTGCTACGTAACCTATAGCTTTAATAGACATCTAAGAGTTTTGTTGTGCTCTGCGAGACGAATATTTTGAGCCTAATTAATCAATTTTTGGACAATTTTTCACAAATACAAACGAAATGCTATAGTGGTGCAATGATTACGAAGTGACATCATACTCCCAAATTCATCCTCCCAATTCTAACATCTAAACAAGGCAGGGATGGCGGAGTACAAGAGGTGAGGCATTTTTCGGTAATAAATGTGGGGTTCGGCCGGAAGGCGAGAGGCAGGAGGAGAGGAGGACGCGCAGCGACGAAGCAAGGCGGGCTCCTCGAAGAAGAGAAGAGAAGCCGCCCGGATTCGATTCGTCCGTCCGTTCCTCCTCGACGTACGCGACGACGGCGTCCTCCCGTCCATCTCTGCTGCAGCAGGCTTTCACGGGCCGCAGGACGGGGTGGGCGTGTGGCGTGACGCCAATCCGGACGGAACGATGCGCACGCACGCGGGCGCGCCGGCCCCGCCGGCGCCGGGGCTCGCTCGACTGCTCGAGCGTCCCACGTGCCGGCGGTCACGGGCGGGGGGAAAGTGTGTGGACGGGATCTGAGTCCGTCCGTGTCGGCGGGCGCGCAGGCGGGCCAGGGGATCCCTGACCCGTGGGGCCCAGTTCGCTAGGCATGGGCCCACCGTGGCCCGGTGCGTGCTGCGGGGAACCAGTGCCATGGCCCATGGTGTCCGTTGGTGCGGCCCGGTGGCCAGCCGGTGCTTGCCTTGACCCGGCCGGGCTCCACTCGATCAACGGCCGGCGTGCACCTCACCTCACACGTGATTTTACCGGACCGCCCGCCCATGAGCTAGGCTGTTCCATCTGTTGAGGTCCGGTGCGTGCTCACGCGAGACGAGTGAAAATCCGATTCACATCCGGCTTCTTCGGCATAACCGTCAACCGCCCTGCGTTCGTTGGCTGTTATTAATTAATGACAACCGCACGGACCGTACCGGAAACTAACTGCCCGACCATTTAATGGACCCCGAGCTCTCCGACACGCTCGCGGAGCACTGTAGCGGCGTGCATGCTCCCAAGCACGAAACAAACACTCACTGCCCCCGGCTCACCCCCATTTACTCCATTCCATCGCAAGTTTTTCCCACGGTTAACTTGTATATCAGTGGAGTCGTGGCAACCGGCATGCATGCTTATCAGTGGAGTCGAGAACTAGTAAAATTTACTTAGTGGTAGTATGCGGACTAGTTCCGGAGTAACAATGGAAGAGAGGGGCGGCTCTGATTGTGATGCAATTACGGAATCCATACGGCAATATGGAAGGCTGTCATGCAGTGCATACTCCGTAAGCGACAGCACGCACGGCGTGGCGTACGATTTGTGCGCACACTAACTACTCCATTATTCGATCGATGGAATAATAATAATGGAGCCCCGGCCAAAAGAAGAGCATGTGGCTCAACAGCGCGGCCGGCCGGATCGAGCACAGAGCGATGCAGCAACACGTACACGGTGCACCTAGTATAGCACGCGTACGCTAGCTACAATACGTCTTCACATGGTCTGTCCTGCTTCCGGTCAAGCTGTGCCGGCCGGGACGGTCGCCCAAATCGGATGATGTTTATTTTCGAGGAACCTGCATGGATTGGATTTAATCCATGGCGACATGGCGTAGTACACTCTGTAGTGGAATTGAATTTGCTTCTGAAAGGTGTACAGTACTCTAAAAGCAACAGATGTTGGAGCAAGCGGCTTCCCTGTTTTTTTTTTCCGCGGCAGGCCGGTTAATTCGGACCTGATGTCAGTCTCTCATTAACTAGCGATCCATCTGCCGGCGATTCGTGAGGCCACGGGGGACCGTAGCCTATAGGCTCACACGTCACGGCCGGCAGAACGGAACCACCGGGGCCGCCGGGCGCCGGCAGGTATCTGTGCACGTTCGTCCGTCCAGGCCGGATGGGAGAAATTAATGGCGGATGGATCTTGGCGACACACACACGAAGCAATTCAATGAACCCCAAGGATCCCGACATGTCAGAGAAGCATGCAGCGAAGAACGGAACCCCCCGTATCATATACAGTATACCTACCGTTCACGATCATGCATCCGCTTCAGCTTCAAGTGATCCGTACAGTACCCGGCCACGGTTGAGGCCGGTCCCCTGAATATAATGCGTGAATGAGCAGCTGCTTCTCGTTGAATAATCATAATCCCATCCTTGTCTGTCACGTGCATGGACCATGGAGTACGTGCGAGTGAGGGTGAGGCCGCGCTCGGCTCTTTTTAGTTTGCCATGCTTTTGCCAGTTAGCTAAGGTCATCGGCACATTGCCCGCTTATCAATTGTTTTTTAGTATCCCGTCCAATAGAGGACGATACCTTATAAAATCACTTTTTCTATTGAAAGATGAGACTGGTACGGCGTTATATTCTTGGTTGATGGTCAAAGTTCATTCGCCGGTTGAAATTATTATTTTACTTTTGCTGGATTTAGCTCGATCAGTTTCCGGTTCTACATTCATCTGCATATAGCGAAATGGCTCCTTTTGGAGTCGACATCGATCATATAAAAGTCAGAATGTGGTAGGACGACTTTATGACTATATGTTAGAGTTTAGAGTTTTTTTATCAATGATCATATAATGTTTTAGCTATATACTCCCTCTTTATCACAATTAGATAACGTTTTGGACAAGGTTTGGGTCAAACCTTGGGAATATAAATCACGAATAACTTTTAAGCCGTTGAGTTTTAAAATGTGAAAATCATATCAATAGATTTGTCTTGAAAATTACTTTCATAAAAATATACATATATAACTTTCTGATAAATATTTTCTATAAAAAATATGAGTCAAAATTGTGATTTGAAGACCGTGTCGCTTTCCTAAACGTCATCTAATTGTGATACGGAGGGAGTATATTTTTTTGATGTGTGTTTTTTATTGTTTGTGGTGTAAACATCTGTTTATAAAAAAAAACTAGCAAATGTGCTCGTGCGTTGCAACGGGTCAAAGAAACTTCATGAGTTGTGGTGTGCGGGAGCCATATAGACGTCGCCGATTTCACAGTCGATGAGAAGCATGACAAATGAGATATCTTTAGCGGACAACGCGCCTGGTAATGATGACGGGTTGGCGACGGGGATGTGAGGGATGTGAGATACGAAGGGGTTGGACAATGATTTAAGACGATGAGAGGATGCGAGGTACAACATGTTTATTAATATCTGTACGTTGCTACGGGTGAAGGAACTTCGTAAGCCAAGGCGCGCGGAACCCATGGCCGCCGCCGTTTTGCATCTGATGAGGTTCGCCCGGAAGGACGGTGGGCCAATAACAGGGATATAAGCGATGTAAGAAGACGAACAGGTGCATGTGGCTGTGCGAGATGGTGAGAGGAGACGAGGTGCTGCGGGTAGATAAATGCAAATGTGTTGCTATTGGTGAAAGGAACTTCGTGAGTGAGGTGTACGAGAGCCATGGACCCTCGCCCCCTCTTCTAGATTCCGCATACAATAAGGAGTAAGACAATCAATAGATCCTCAGTAGACACTATACATGTGAATAACAACGAGGATGCCTCCCCCGATTCCGCATACAATGAGGAGTAAGACAACCGATAGATCCTTGGTAGACACTACACATGGGAATAACGGTGGGGATGCCTCCCCCGATTCCGTATATAATGAGGAGTAAGACAACCAATAGATTCTCGTTAGACATTATACACGGTGGGGATGCAAAGACGAATGGGTGCGTACGGTGGGAGATTATCCAAAGAAAACCACATCCATAATATAGATTGGGACATATGATCTTTGATACAATTTTTCCAAGCAGCAGTAGCACAGTACCTCCACTTATATAAGCGCATTGATTACCTGCTAGACTGGAAAACAGAAAAACAGAACTCCTAATGTTTTGATCTTAATTGGATAATATTTCTAGTACTTCATGTACAAAAATTGTTATCGACTTCTCCAATGTCCAGCTCATTTTTGCATGCCTGAAGGCATGCCCGCACACAGCACACATTAGGGCACATCTCGCAGCTTATGAAGAAAATCAAATGGCATCACAAGATCTTCGTACTGCTAGAAAACTACACGGTCATGCAAAAAAAATCACATTGACCACTGCTACAGCCATTCAAATCCGATCATGCTTGCGTTGCCGGCGTCACGGAGGCGTCGGAGCACCTCGCTACACCATGAATTGAAGATGGTGCTGCACTTCCCCAGCCGCGTTGCTTCGGCAGCCGACTTGTGAGGACGTCACGGGCTGAGGCAAGGCTATCGCAGCTCTCCACAACCGTAACTGTGCCTGATTTCTTTATGATGAAGAAAATCGGGAAGTCCCTACCGAGACAATCCGGATATGGATCGATACACCTGTAACGACGGAGCAGCGATGTTTTGAGTCCGGTTCGATCACGGTTTGACCAGAACACGAAACAGACCGAATATCCCAAGAATAGAAGAAGAAGGCAGATTAAACGCCAGGGAGTTTTTTTGCCAAAACTACAGCAAATACAGACGTGGGTTGATATATATAAATAGTAGGGACTTTTTTTTGTAAAACTATGACGTACCGTTGAATCAATCATTGCTTTATAATTAGGTAGAGAGAGATTATGGACGGATACATTTTCAATCAATAACGACTCAAACGGAAAATAAACTTTTCGATCATATAAAAATACGGCGCGCATAGTTAGTGAGGTGGCTCCCTCCGTTTGTTCCTACTCGTCCTCAACGGTGCCAACATTTTGTCTCAGTTGCCTCGCGTGAAGACGCCCCTTGGCCCCCGCGTCGCCTCCCGATGGCGACTCGGGCGGCGCCGTGCTTACCGAGCCGCTGCTCTCCGCGTCTATCATCGTTGGTGCTCCTTCCTTCCCATCTCCGACGTCTCGCCGAAGGTCAGAGAGTGGGGATCCATCTCTCTCAATATTGTCTATTAGATCGAGTCTAGGTTAGGGTTAGAGTTTTTTCATGTCACTTTTTGTGGTATGGGAGTTTTGTTTCCTCCTCCTCCTCTCTGGCAACGGCGAGGATACAGGGTAGATTAGGGTTCTCCATGACGGCTCTGATGAAGGAATTGACGGCATCTACGACGTTGGCAACTTTCTTCAGAGACGACATGGAGATTTAGGTTTCCAGATGGCGACATCGAGACGGAAATGGTGTTGTCATCGTGGAATAATTTTCTCCGGCCACTTCTCTGTTTTTTCGTGGTTCAATCCAACTATGGTGAAAGGCTTGGGAGAGTAGGTCTAACCCCCACCGATGTCGATCACTCTTGGATCAGATAGATTGGGATTGGTCTCTCTTCTTCATTGGTGGCAGAACGATGAGGAAGAAAGACGCAAGAAGAAAGAAGAAGATTGTGCTCGTTCGAGCCTAAGTAATGTTGGTCGTTGTTCGTTGGGCGAGTGTTCTCAGTCTATTTGCTTTTTTATATAGATTCGGAATTAAGATTTAGAGCTGCTTAGTGAATGAGTATATTGAAAGTGCTTGCATGATGTACTCGACTTTGATATAATATCATTTTCTTTTGATTAAAAAAAATAGTCGTCCACGACGCGACGCCGGCGCTGCAGGGGCAGAGTCGGCCCGGGCGCGTCCATCCCATCTGCTGCAGGCCGGCTTCCACGCGTAGGCGGCCGGCTCCCCGGCGTACCACACGCCAGCGCGCGGGCGGGCCCCACCTGTGCCGTGGGCCCGTGTGGGGGCACGCGCGGCCGGAACGATCCGCACGCTCTCGGGCCGGCCCCGCCTTGGGGGCGTCCCATGTGCCGGCGCTCCCTCCCGGGCGGAGAAAGTGTGGACGAGGGGGATCGGCGTCCGTGTCAGCGGGCGCGCACGCGGGCCGGGGGATTTCCTGACGCCATGGCCGGTGTCCACGTTGGTGAGGCCCTGCCGCCGGTCGATGACCCGCGCTCTGCTAGGGCTCAACGGCGTGCACATCACACGTGATTTTACCGGACCGCCCGCCCGCGCGCCCGGCCATCTGTTGAGGTCCGGTGCGCACGCGAGAGGAGTGAAAATCAGATCACAGCCGCCGGCTCCGGCACAACCGTCGTCGACCGCCGTACGTACGTTCGTTGGCTGTTCAATGCCAACCGCACGGATACCCGCTGCCACTGCCCGGTATCGGCGATGCAGACGGTTAATTGGACCCCCGAGCTCTCCGACACGTTCGAGCAACACTGTAGCGTCCTGCTCCCGAGCACGGAACACTCACTGTAGCGGCATGCATGCATGGTTATCAGGGAAAAAAGCAAGTCACCTCACAGGGGCTGCTATGTCTTTTCTTTTTCTTTTTTTTTTGGCGAGACAAGGAAAATAATCGAGAGCCAGTAAAATTAAGAGTGTGATCCGACAATACGGCAATAGCATGGTATCATGCGGATATGTAGGCGACAACAACACACATACGGCCGGCGTGTCGTGCGATCTCCTTCCCCGAGCAGAGCGCGATGCAAATGCAACAAACACTTTACTCTGTGCTAGTCGCACACGCACGCTAGGTGCGATACGCCGTCACCTGGTGACCGGTGTGTTCTGATATTGCCTTTTTCCGGTCAAGCTACGGGATTAGCTGTGTCATGCTCAACGCTTCACTCTCGTATAAAGGCGTCCGCAATGGGCGCTTCCATCGTGCTCCTATAACTTTTAGATCTGTTTCTATACATTAGAACTAGGAGTGATTCTATCATGATAGAACCAAGAATCCTTTCATACATGGGGGGCGAGACCCATTAAATTAAAAATTGCCTTCTCTTCCACTCACCTCTACTGCCGCCGCAACGACGCCGCTGCTGGCATGCAAGCGAAGCCCGCCGCATCGGTTGGTAGGGCAGAGAAGCTGGCGAAATTTGAGGCAACTGCTGCAAGGAGGGAAGCTGTGGTGGCTCCATTGATGCAGAAGATTGGAGAGGCGCCGACAAGATGAAAGCTATGGCCTCCTCTTGCTCGTCGAGCTATGGCCGTTGTTGGTTGCTGCCTCATTGCTCTTCCTCTCCACGCTCGCAAAATCCGGCCACCTGCTACCTGCCCCGATAAAGGAACGGCGGCGGAACGAGCATCTCAAAATCTTGTGGTTGGAGGGAGGTGAGGGACGTGAGGCAGATGGGCTATTCGGCCTTTTTTTTGTTTTTTTACTAAACCATGGGTTTGACTTTTTGACCCTACTTAGATTTTATCAAGTCTTGAGAGATTCTACGTAGATCTATCCATACAACATTAGAGATGCCCTAACACTTCACTCTGGATGGAAGCCTCAACCTCCATGTCGATCTCTATTGTCCAAATCATCTTGATTGGTGGTCCTGCAGAGCTATAGATGAGTAACTTAGGCTGTGTTTCTTTCCTCACTGGAAATAAATTTTTAAAAGGAATCTTGCATGCATAATTAATCAATATTTTGCTACAGTGATGCTACAGTAACTATTCTCTAATCGTGCGGTCAAAGGCCTTATTAGATAGGTCTCGCGAAATAGTCCAATGTTGTGAAGTTAGTTTTGTGGACTGACTTTATTTAGGTCAAAGGGATTGGAAAAATATTTCCACCCTAAAGAAACATGGCCTTGCAGAGCTTGCTACGAAGAGCAGAAGCACTCCTCCATGTAGAGAGCTGGAGCATAGGACAAAAGTGAGAGTGCAGCTCGGCTTTACGCGTAAACAACTTTTTTATCACGTCACTAGCGGCATTCGGAGACTATTATCATCACGGTTTCTTTACGTATGACCTAGCACTTACTCTTTCTAATTTAAATATATAATATTTAGGACAAGTAAATTAGTCATATAAGTCGTTCTAAACGATATACATTATTTGAGGTAGTATATTTAAGGCCATCATTTCGAACATCCTGCCATGGGCTTGCTCTCGGTGGATGGACATCGCGGACGAACCGTATCCCTACCCGTACGTCTTGGGAGGCCGGGACCACGTCAATTATATTGGTTGGATTCATTGACGCATATTTTTGTTGGAGTCGAGCCGCCCCAGGGGTGGGGTGGCCCTAGGCACCAACCAATGCCGGCCGCCCTGGCCGGACTCCTCTTCCTCCGTCATCCGTCGCTCCGGCCCGACGACACCGAGAGCGCAGGCATGATGAGACTACACTCGGAACACTGACGGGTGGACCTTGACACGGAATTCAAGCTGGTTAACTAGTTGTCAGTCTCTCATTAGTGCCATTGTTTAGTTTTAAAAAGCAACCGCCAAATACACTATGTAAAAAGAAGATTTCCCATCACATCAAAATATCATAACATGTATGGAGTATTAAATATAGATGAAATAAAAACTAATTGCACAATTTTATTGTACTCCGCGAAACGAATATTTTAAGCCTAATCAATCAATTTTTGATAATTTTTCGTAAATACAAACGAAATGCTACAGTAGCGCAATGATTACGAAGTGACATCTTACTCCCAAATTCAAGCTTCCAATTCTAACACGTAAACAAGGCTACTCACTCCCGCTGGCAGGTATCTATATACGTTTGTTCAGGCCGGGCCGGATGAGAGCTCGACGCAAGGGAGTGAGAGTAATGGCGGATGGATATGATCTTGCTACGTACACAGTGACGAAGCAGCAGTTTTAATGAACCCCAAGGATCCCGACATGGCAGGGAAGCAGCAGCTACAGCTACGGCTACTGGTCTGCTGCGAATTGAAGAGCTCCATATCATACCTACCGTTCACACGATCATGGATCCTCTTCAACCTTCAACTAGTCCGTACAGTACCCGGCCACGGTTGAGCCCGGTCCCACGGTCCATATGAATGAGTGAATGAGCTGCTGCTTCTCCCCACGTGCATGATGGAGTGCGAGTAGGGGTGGCAACGGATCATAGTCCGTTTGTTTCTTCACAATCAAACTTATCCTAACAAAATTTAAAATTAGTATTATTTTAGTCCGGTTCTAATCCGGTCCGATTTTTAAAATTTTTAGTACAAAAGTGAGGCCCTTTACCACTCCTAAGTGCGAGTGATCGAGGCCGCGCTCGGCAATTCTTAGTTTGCTATTTTTGCCACTTAGCTAGGATCATCGGCACATCCACAAAATTACCCGCTTAATATATAGTCTTTTCTACCAACAATTGGACTAAAGATACACATACTTATCTACTCTCTTCGTCCAATGAAAAGTACAATTCTAGTATTTTTTTGGACAGATTATTGTGGTTTCAAAAGAATGTATTACTCTTTGTAACTGTCAATTCCATGCATGTAGATAATTACTTAAAAAACAGTTTAGTTATCGCTATAATTTAAAAAAAATTAAATCTCAGAATTACATTCTTCGTGAAACGAAGGGAGCAGATTTTCGTTGGGCCCTTCCCTTTTCTCAGTTTCTCCATGTCTCGATCTGCCTGCCTGCCTCTGACTCGGCCGTATGTTTTTTTTTGAGATTACACAGTACAGTGAGAGTAATGGCGGATGGATATGATCTTGCTACGTACACAGTGACGAAGCAGCAGTTTTAATGAACCCCAAGGATCCCGACATGGCAGGGAAGCAGCAGCTACAGCTACGGCTACTGGTCTGCTGCGAATTGAAGAGCTCCATATCATACCTACCGTTCACACGATCATGGATCCTCTTCAACCTTCAACTAGTCCGTACAGTACCCGGCCACGGTTGAGCCCGGTCCCACGGTCCATATGAATGAGTGAATGAGCTGCTGCTTCTCCCCACGTGCATGATGGAGTGCGAGTAGGGGTGGCAACGGATCATAGTCCGTTTGTTTCTTCACAATCAAACTTATCCTAACAAAATTTAAAATTAGTATTATTTTAGTCCGGTTCTAATCCGGTCCGATTTTTAAAATTTTTAGTACAAAAGTGAGGCCCTTTACCACTCCTAAGTGCGAGTGATCGAGGCCGCGCTCGGCAATTCTTAGTTTGCTATTTTTGCCACTTAGCTAGGATCATCGGCACATCCACAAAATTACCCGCTTAATATATAGTCTTTTCTACCAACAATTGGACTAAAGATACACATACTTATCTACTCTCTTCGTCCAATGAAAAGTACAATTCTAGTATTTTTTTGGACAGATTATTGTGGTTTCAAAAGAATGTATTACTCTTTGTAACTGTCAATTCCATGCATGTAGATAATTACTTAAAAAACAGTTTAGTTATCGCTATAATTTAAAAAAAATTAAATCTCAGAATTACATTCTTCGTGAAACGAAGGGAGCAGATTTTCGTTGGGCCCTTCCCTTTTCTCAGTTTCTCCATGTCTCGATCTGCCTGCCTGCCTCTGACTCGGCCGTATGTTTTTTTTTGAGATTACACAGTACAACGCAGACGCACACTCACCCCTATGAATACACGTACGCAAACCCTACCCCTATGAACACCTTCGAAGGGCACCTCGTTGTCGACGGGAACGCCGCTTACCACTTAACGCATAGCACCGGTAAATCCTGGTAAATTCCAGGAAAAGGTGCGAGCACCAGGATTTGAACCCTGGTGGGTAGCGTCCCACTGGACCTCCTACCATTGGACTACAAGTCCAATCGCTGACTCGGCCGTATTATGTGATGTATGTACGCGCGGCTTGTCACACACCCGGCCTGTTGGGATGATGCCTGTGTACTGGTGCGGCCTAGGGCTCGGATCGGATCTGTGTTCAGACATGACAAGGCACAACAATAGGATTTGATACGTGCTCCTGCGCGCATCATCACCGCTACTCCTGGTACGTGGCCGTAAGAACAGGCGAAAATTGACAGAAAGACCACGTAGAAAAAGCCAGTCCCGGCCGGCGGTATATTCAGTATTCAGACAAGAATCGTGTCAGTTGTCACAAGATCGTTACGGGAACGCTCTACGCTACTACTCCATTACGTACTGGTGCGAAGTACGTGTACGTACGTACGGAGTACGTACGGAGCCACACAATCCAAAGGAAAAAAATTCTTTTCAAAAAAAAGGAAAAATGGATCCTCTTCAACCTTCAACTAGTCCGTACAGTACCCGGCCACGGTTGAGCCCGGTCCCACGGTCCATATGAATGAGTGAATGAGCTGCTGCTTCTCCCCACGTGCATGATGGAGTGCGAGTAGGGGTGGCAACGGATCATAGTCCGTTTGTTTCTTCACAATCAAACTTATCCTAACAAAATTTAAAATTAGTATTATTTTAGTCCGGTTCTAATCCGGTCCGATTTTTAAAATTTTTAGTACAAAAGTGAGGCCCTTTACCACTCCTAAGTGCGAGTGATCGAGGCCGCGCTCGGCAATTCTTAGTTTGCTATTTTTGCCACTTAGCTAGGATCATCGGCACATCCACAAAATTACCCGCTTAATATATAGTCTTTTCTACCAACAATTGGACTAAAGATACACATACTTATCTACTCTCTTCGTCCAATGAAAAGTACAATTCTAGTATTTTTTTGGACAGATTATTGTGGTTTCAAAAGAATGTATTACTCTTTGTAACTGTCAATTCCATGCATGTAGATAATTACTTAAAAAACAGTTTAGTTATCGCTATAATTTAAAAAAAATTAAATCTCAGAATTACATTCTTCGTGAAACGAAGGGAGCAGATTTTCGTTGGGCCCTTCCCTTTTCTCAGTTTCTCCATGTCTCGATCTGCCTGCCTGCCTCTGACTCGGCCGTATGTTTTTTTTTGAGATTACACAGTACAACGCAGACGCACACTCACCCCTATGAATACACGTACGCAAACCCTACCCCTATGAACACCTTCGAAGGGCACCTCGTTGTCGACGGGAACGCCGCTTACCACTTAACGCATAGCACCGGTAAATCCTGGTAAATTCCAGGAAAAGGTGCGAGCACCAGGATTTGAACCCTGGTGGGTAGCGTCCCACTGGACCGTCCTACCATTGGACTACAAGTCCAATCGCTGACTCGGCCGTATTATGTGATGTATGTACGCGCGCGCTTGTCACACACCCGGCCTGTTGGGATGATGCCTGTGTACTGGTGCGGCCTAGGGCTCGGATCGGATCTGTGTTCAGACATGACAAGGCACAACAATAGGATTTGATACGTGCTCCTGCGCGCATCATCACCGCTACTCCTGGTACGTGGCCGTAAGAACAGGCGAAAATTGACAGAAAGACCACGTAGAAAAAGCCAGTCCCGGCCGGCGGTATATTCAGTATTCAGACAAGAATCGTGTCAGTTGTCACAAGATCGTTACGGGAACGCTCTACGCTACTACTCCATATACGTACTGGTGCGAAGTACGTGTACGTACGTACGGAGTACGTACGGAGCCACACAATCCAAAGGAAAAAAATTCTTTTCAAAAAAAAGGAAAAAAATTGTGACAGAATCTTGTTTATTTTTCTGAACGCAGATGTCACGTATGCACCAAACCCTACCACCTCGCGTGTTTTTATTTTCTTTCTAGCTAGCTTGGTTCTCGCATGTTTTGACGACAATATTCACGGACGCAAAGAAAATATGTACATGCATGGTCACCCAAAGCGTGGCCGTCATGTCGATCTGTGTTTGAACTCCAAGCTTGCTGCTGGGAGCACGAGGAATAATGTCCATGATAATCTTTCAAAAAAATAATGTCCTCATAATCTTTCAAAACAAACAATGCCCTTGACAGTGGCAGGCCGAATGGATCGGAATGCCCTTGGACGCGCCGACGACAATACCGTGGGGCATCTATGAAGCAGAAACACCACCAAATGAGATGAGCCATCCCTCTCACGCTAACAGCCATACAGTATACGTACTTCACATTCCCACAATAATTACATAATTAATTATTGTTAGTGACAAGTAGTGGATCGATACAATCTAACGGTGTCTTGTGGATAAATATTTGAAGGATGGCATCTTTCAGTGACTATCTATATAATCTATATAATTGGTACCCACTAACATGTTATAGTTGATTTCTCTCAACATGCAAATATTTCATGTCATCATCCACGACATGTCACCATCCACTAGATCATACATTTATGTCTTCAACCGATTTTCTATATATGATTAATATCATGCCTTTGTGAGTAGCATGCTACAAAATTCTCGTAGTAGAGAAAAATGTAGGATCAATAATTTAGAATGGTTCTCTCTCAACAACATTATCATGCTTTCATGTATAATGTTATTAACAAAAGAATGTTATCATGAAATCACTTTGATGTTCCTACTTTCACATTGCACCTTAAAAATTGGTTTAAAAAATTTCCGCAGCATCGCACAAGGTATCACCTATTTTGAAATTTCATCTTAAAAATTTGTTTAAAAATTTCCGCAGCAACGCGCGGAGTATCACCTAGTTTCTTCCGTTTTTTCTACCATCACTCACTCGTCACGGCCTCATGTGAAGAAAAAGGGTCCACATGTTTAGGCGTGGCTGACGAGCTAGCTCGGCTCGTTAAGGCTCGGTCCGTTTTGACTCGTTTAATAACGAACTAGTTCGGCTCGGCTCATTAAGATTAACGAGCTTAAAAGTTGAGTTTGGCTCGTTTCGATCAATATGAATGTAAAATTTAAATGTGATAGTAACGTAGATATGATAATTTAAATATATTAATAATATTTACAAGTATAACCCTCGATGATATTATAAAAATAAGTAACGAAAACTAATAATTTATAATAATATAGAAGTTTAAAGCCTCGAAATAAACTCAATTAATGAATAACGAGTTTATTTTAGCAAAACAACAAAAATACTACTACACTAATAACAACTAAATTTGGTGCTATCATATTTATCGAGCCTAATGAGCCTATCGAACAACTCATGAGCAGTTCACGAGCCAGTTCGTTAAGAAAACGAGCTGAAAATGAAGTTTGGCTCGGTTCGTTTAAGAGATTGAGCCGAGCTGAACTGAGCCGAAGTTATAAACGAGCCGAGCCAACTCCCTACACACGTTGACAAAGATAAAGTAAAGCTCAGTCTACTATCAAGTCAAATTCGGCAGCACATCACGATTTGGCCGTGTTTGGATGGATTTTCAAAAAAAATTAAGAGAATCTTATGGAGTATTAAATAAAGTCTATTTGTAAAAAAATTTTAAGGATGAGTGTAACTTTACGCGACAAATCTAATGAGTCTAATTAATCTATGTTTTACTCCCTTCATTATGAAAAATCTAACGTTTAGGACAGCGACACGGTCTTCAAAACACAACTTTGACCTTTTGTTATTCTAAAAATATTTATCAAAGAGTGATATATGTATACTTTTATAAAAGTATTTTTCAAGATAAATCTATTCATATAGTTTTCACATTTGTAGACTCAATAATTTAAAAGTTATTGATGATTTATATTTCCAATGTTTGATCCAAACCTTGTCCTAAACGTCAAGTTTTTCAGAACGGAGGGAGTAGTACCGTAATGCTACAGTAATTATCCTCTAACCATACAGTCAAAGGCCTCATTAGATAGGTCTCGCGAATTAATTCAGGATTGTGTACGTAGTTTTGTAAACTGACTTTGTTTAATACGCTTAATTAGTGGTCAAACATGGTGTAAGTTTTTTCACCCCCTAATTCAGGCTAAACACACATGCAACGCTATATGTGACTGCTTCGCAAAAATGCGCCTTCCTTTTCAGAAACATCACTGAATCATGAGTTCGGCTGGAAATAAAAGTAAAAGGAGACCTGGTGACATTTCCAGGAAAGGCTGTAGTCAGCTTTATATATAAAGCATTCGAAAGATACTGGGATTAGCAGTTTATAATAAAACACACACCGCGATACGAGTGGCATCCAACAGATCCTAAAGAGGACACTCAAGGACAAGCGCCAGAGATAGAGAAACTACTCGCGATGAATGCCCGAAAGGGCCACGAAACTCGTACACCATCTATCGGACCCGGCCATCCGTGTAGCCTAAAACACCACCACTAATGGCTACAAGGAGAACTCCAAACAACTCCTTCGGAAAGGCAAAGACGCAAAGGCGCCCGCGTTTGGTTTTCACCAAGGATGTAACATTCCGAAAATTCGTAAGAAAATGTTGAATGCAAAAATGTGAATTTCAAAATTTTTCGTGAATTGTGGTGCTTGCAAACAAACATATAAGGTTGTATTCAAATTGCTCCCTTTACTCTTAGGCAAATTTTAATTTTAATTTAAAATCAATTGAAGTGCTAAGGATCATATAGGAGTGATTTGGTTTTCGTTGGGCTTTTTGTTTCTTTGTTTGGATTTGAATTCAAAATCCTAAATTTGAATTCAAATCGAAAGCTAACTTTAAAAGAAAAGCGAATTAAACTAACTCTAACTCGTTGGGCCCAATCTGGTTCGCGAAGTCCGCAAAACCTCCCCGAACTCTTTTCCTAAGCCGCCGACGCACCCCCCCTTTTTCTTTCTCAGCCCAGCCAGCCCGGTCGGCCCATCCGGCCAGCATCACCGCGCCCCTTTTTCTTTCTTCTGCCGCTGGCGTGTGGACCCGCACCCCCACCGTTCTTCTTCTCCCCCACGCCATCTTCTTCCTGCACAGCGAAAAGCCGAGCGAGTCGGCCAATCCCGTCGAAGAGCTCCGCGGCCCGTCCGGATGCTGCCGCATGTAAAGGCGCGCACGCCCAGGCCGCATCGCCGTCCGTGCCGCTCAAACCCTAGCCGCGCCGTCCTATAAAGCCCCGCGATCCCCGTTTCCCTGTCCAAGCCGCAGCCGCCCCTTTGGGGTTTTCCCTTCCTATCCAAGCCAGTGTCAGTGGGAGAGGAAGAAGAGCAGGAGCGGAAGCTGGGGAAGGGCGGCGAGGAGGAGGCGGAGTGAAGAAGAAGCCGTGCCACCGCGCCGCCGCCGTCCGTGCCGCCGCCGTCCGTGGAGCCGCCGTTCCAGGAGCCGGACCGGAGCAGCCACAAGGTGGAGACGTTCGCCGGGGTGCCGCAAGCCTTCACCGAGCTGCAGCATACACCGACACCGCGCCAAGGTGAGCCGATGTCGTCTCCCCTGTTCCCCCCTTCTCCGGCCATGTCGCTACCACCGCCGAGGTAGCCCCTTGTTCCGGTCTTCGCGTCGACGATCTTGTGCAGGTTCCCGTCGCGCCGCTCGAACCCTTCGCAAACCGCCGTTGATGTCCTCTCGCAGCCAACGCCGCCGCGGACCGGGTTGCCGGCCACCGCGAGCGAGCAGTATTAGCCCTAACACGACCTCAAATATGGAAAAAATGACCTAAACTCATAGTTTGAAAAGTAGTATTTTACCAAATTAATGTCTGGCGCACATAAGCAATTTTGAAAACTCGAGTTGCTTGTTAAAAAGCATGCATTCAAATCTAAACCTTTCATTTGAAATCAAATTGGATTGCATGCAAAAGATGCCCAAATATTTTGAAGATCCTACATTGGATACGCATGCATGCTTCATATCAGGCTACGTGCGCATGCCACGCACCATCTTAGGTCTTTGGGTTGTGCCAGCAATGGTAGATGAACAATTTTGCTTAGTTACACAACCGGAATTTGTATACACCTCTACCATTTATATGTTTTAAAATTATTAGTCAGTACAGAAGCACAGATGAGCATGTACTAATTTACATGATTGACATATACCGATGTAACATCTAAGGCCTGTTTAATCCCAAAAGCAATTCCTAAATTTACTATGCAAAAAGAAGATTTCCATCACATGGAAATGTCATAACATGCATGGAGTATTAAATATAGATAAAATCAAAAACTAATTACACAGTTTTATTGTGCTCCGCGAGACGAACATTTTGAACCTAATTAATCAATTTTTGAACAACTTTTCACAAATACAAACGAAATACTACGGTGACACAATGATTACGAAGTGACATTAAACTTCCAAATTCAACATCTAAACAAGGCCTGAGGTATGTTTTGTACAGCAGACCATGACTTGAGCGAGCCTTCGAGCTTGTCAGATGCACGCACAACCCGTAGCTTCAGCAGGTTTCCAGCTACCTGCTTCCATTGCTCTGACCATTTGTCCAGAATATTTACCCTTCTGTTGTGAGCTTGTCTAGTGGCTTTACACCGACGAGCACTTTGTATTTTGCTTCTCGTCTTCTCCACACAAAGGTTTGGAGTGCCATGTCTGGTCTTCAAGCACATTTATTACATCTTGGATTCAGGATTCTGATACAGTAGTCTATCGCCTTCGGAAGTAACTTCTCATCTAGGTCCTGGAGGCATGCATCCGCGTGTACTGTATCATGTTCCTTCTCATCAGTGACCTCTAGAGCATAGCTCTCTATTGCCGGATCTATATCCTCCGGTGAGTCACGAGGCATTAACAGAATTCCCAGCTTCCGTTTGGAACGGAGGAATTAAAACCATAGGAATGATAGGAAATACAGGAATGAAGTAAGAATGTATCGGTAAAACAGAGGAATGGAAAACACAGGAAAGTTTTAGAAACCTGTGTTTGGAACACAGGAATAGGAAATGTAGGAATTGAAGATATGTGGGGATTAAAACATAAAAACTAAAAAAATAACTAAGTAAATCCATTAAACAACTAAGATCAATTATATCAAATGACGGGTGGGCAAAAAGCTGCTGCTTCCCAGCTTGAGGAAGGCGGTGGTTTCAACTTCGACGCCGGCGGGACGGTTGTCTTTCTTTTGTCTAATCTATTTTCTCTCGGTCGCGTGCGCGTGTGCCTCGGGCTTCCGTGAAACAATCGAATGGGAGTGGATGTTCTGATTCCTACGTTTTGCGCAGGAAAACAAGCCTTTCCATAGGAATGGCAAATCGCATTCCTTTGATCCAAACGCTACATTTTTTGAAGCGGGTACATCATGGCCATGGCCATACGATGGCCTGATCCGGGTACATCATGGCCATGGCCATACGATGGCCTGATCCAAACGCTACATGACGTCAGCAAAGTAAAGGAATTGGATTCCTATGAAATTCCTTCGGCAATCCTCCGTTCCAAACGAGGCTAGAGGGTGCATATCTGGATTCAGAGAACTTCCTCCCCCAATATCAGCAGATGTAGATGGATTCTGCCTGTTTCTGTGCTGATCATCAGGTAGCAAAATCTGACACTGCAAAAGCACCATGATAACCTCCTCTGGAATGCATCACACAACAACCTTGGTGACAATGATGGTGATCCGATTGGGTTGCTTATGCTCATTGCAGCACAGTGGGTTGGGACGGCACCATTGGGTCATAGTACTGTGGACATTGACCCAGTACTCACTCTGTACGTAAGGAGAATGGAGCAGAAAGGAAAAATCCTGGGTGGGCAACTCAATGAGCTCTCTTTTGACATGTTCAGCTACAAACTTGTAACTAGGAGTAATTGACTGCATACACTTGATCATAACGCCAAATATGTCAGTACTATGAGAAAGGCGTATCATGAAGCTGAGGCGTAAACCTTTCAAAGGATCCTTAAAGTCCATGACAAGAAAACCTACCATTGCCTCTACTCCACGCTCTACAAAGTTCATGGATCGAATGCCAAAATATATGAGCTTGCTACCTTGCAACACTTGATACCTCACAGACTTCCCTGTAAGAAGATGGCCAATGAGAGGATCAGAAAACATGTACTGCATCGGGGTCCCACCGAACTCTACGAACTTTAAGAATTCATTTGCACCATCTGCAAACCTCTCGAATCTTGGGATACTCGTTCGCAGAGGTAATTGTGGGCTCATCTTTGCCGAAGGGAATGAAAGATGAGACGAGTGACTTGGTAGCATAAGCAATACGTTTGGGGAAGATTGTGCTCATACCCAAGAAATTGTTGGCTTTGCCCAGGAACTCACAGACTCTCACAGCTCACGGACACACCACCGGTGAGGGAGACGAAGCACACAAGAGTTTTTCAATATTGGAGGCGCCAGCAAAGGTACTGGACGACCTAGATTGCACAAGAAAACGCTTCTTTTGGGCAGGAGCAGCCCCGCTGACCGGGGGGAAATGTAAATTAAACTGGGTACATTCCGCGAGGCCCAAGCTACTGGGTGGCCTAGGCACCTCAAAAAATTTGTGCGGGCGCTGCCACTTAGGTGGCTCTGGCACGAATGGAAAGACGACCACAAACCTTGGGTAGGATCTAAGATCCCCTGCAACAAATCGATAGACAACTCTTCGCAGCAGCAACAACCATCTCCATTGGCGAAGGCAACAAAACATCCAACAGTGGCTGGGTACATGGACGACGGCCAGGCCCGGTCCTGGGGCAGGGCGAGAGAGGCAGCCGCCCCGGGCCCCAGGGTCTAGAGGGCCCCATGTGCCAGTATATACAGTAGAGAGAACAAATATACAATAGCTAAAAAATTCACTAATATAAAGTATCAGTTCTGAAAATCTTACCCATTCAATGTACTTAGTAATTCATATTCTTTTCTACCTTTTCATCTAGTTCATGTTTCTTGTTATCTTTCTCTAAGCATACATTTAACTATGGTTTTTTTATTTTCCTCACCTCTCCATATTATGGTGACCAAATTTAGTAAACTATTCTCTCCTAGCTCAGAAATACTCTGAATGGCTTATTATCTATTTTTTGGCTTTTCATTTATTTCTCATTAATTTGAGTCATATTTATACTCGAAGGTTACTATATATAAAACTATTTTTCAGGGCAAGTAAATTAAGTAAATCTGTGTCTTAATAAAAGGGTCCCCTTCATTTTGTTTTGCCCTGGGCCCCCAAAATTCTAGGATCGGCCCTGACGACGGCCCAAGGATATGGCGCCAGGCTTATATGCGATCTCAAAGAAAAAGAAAAGAACACTCAAAGAAGTATTGCAGGATCGCAAATGGATCCCAGACATCGAGATTTCTCCACACAACACGTGGTGGAATTTGTACAACTTTGGTGAGCCGCAGCAAGCATCCAACTACGATCCGGGGTGCCAGATGACATACGATGGAAGTTTACGCCAAAGGGGGAGTACTCGGAAAAATCGGCTTACGAGGCACAATTCCTTGGCTCTATAGGGGCGAACTTCGAGATGCTGATCTGGAGAGTATGGGCACCGTAAAAATGTAAAATATTCAGCTGGCTTGCCTTACAAAATCGACTTTGGACATCTGACAGACTGCAGAAGAGAGGATAGGACCATCACCCGGTGTGCCCCCTATGCCTCTCAACCATGGAGACAGCCTTGCACCTCTTCGTGGAGTGCAGATTTACTACGCGGCTTTGGGTGAGCCTCTCCTCATGGCTCGGCGTCCATGACCTCCACCCAGGTACCTGGACTCGTTGCGAATCGGTTTGGCAATGGTGGACAAATATAACGGCAGCGACTGCATGCTCACGTCGGGGACTGTGCTCCCTCACCATATTAGTCGCTTGGGAGATATGGCTAGAGAGAAACGCCAAAATTTTCGATCACAAGGATTCAAGCTTCCAGAGAATCATGGGCAAAATTAAGGACGAGATAGACACTTAGCCTTGGTGGCTGCGCATGGATGACAGGGAGATGTGACTGTGAACGGCAGACCCTCCCGTTGTCCGCATATGTTTTTTGGGTTATACATCTTTTATAGTTTTCAAGCGGAGTGTTGTAAATATGTTCGCCCTATTTCGGGGCTCCTCTTCGATCTTCTTAATACAATAGGCAGCTCTCCTGCCCGTTCCTTAAAAAAAAATACGTTTGGGGAAGGACGACTGGCTTATGTGCTGTTTCATATCTTCATCTTCAATGGCACGTTGCTTGCACTGGCGTAGTGTGTTGTTACACTCCTGAGCATAGCATGCTTCAGCTTGCTCCGCCACCGTAGTAATGGCATGCTAGAAATCGGCCATTTATTTGACATGTCTAGGGCAGCCTCAATCTTGATCTGTGCTATCTCTAGTCTTTCAATGTTTCCCATTAGATCAGGCTCCTCTTCAACCTTTCTGCTAAGACTCGATATGATTGTACTAACGGTTTCCTCAATGACAGCAGAACCTACAATCTCTGCCATGGCGTCTCAATAATCCACGAGTCTGAACAGGAAAGAGATTTTTTAACATCGCAATCTTGCATGAGGAAAAGGTATATATTATACTTAGCTAGAAAGATTGATAAGCTACTCTCGGGCTATTAGTTTTTAGATTGAAAAATCAGGCTGATCAAGGTCCTATTTTATTAATGAAAGAAAACAAAAGATTCAAGTCAGCTAGCTCCATCAATTTAAGTTCTAGGTAGTGTTGAATTCTTCTTTGGATAATAGGAGAATGATGTTGTCATGAAGATTGAAGAGGGGTTAGCCAGTTTATTTTCACTAAAACCCGTGGAGTGAGTTGTTCAGTCAAGTTGGCCCAGTTCCTGTGCGAGTAATAGTGTAGAGTGTTTAATTACTTGATTGGTCGTTTGTATCGAAGTTCTTGGAGAAGTGTGGCGTGATATTTGTATGGTTTTGAGCCGAGGCCAGTTCCCCAGTTTCTGCTAAAAGAACTAGACTAACGCTTCTTCATTTTCTTCTAATCACAAAAATCGAGGCACCATTTCGTAAAAAAAAACCAAAAATCGTGCTTACACTTTCGCTGCCCTTTAGAAAAAAGAAGAGACCACTCATGAACCACTATATCTTACTGTAGAAGTTATGTTAGCAAAGTCATCCCAAAATTAGGCGTCAATTCATAACCAGCTTATAAAACAATGCTAAAAATACTTATCCTAACTCTGATCAAGCGGCTCGTAACCACCAAAAGATCCATAGAATGAAGGACTACAATAAAAGAATAATACCTTGTTTTGGCAGCGCAAGACCAAAGACAGCGGATCCAGAGAATAGAAAGCACTCTCAACCGTGGAGAGGAGGGTGTGCTAACATATAACGTTGTCAAGGGCTCCAGGCGTCCACACATCGTCGTTGCCCGGCCAGTGATGGTGCAGGCGTTTCCCTCCTGCACCACCACTGATGGTGCCGTCTGCTTTTTGCTGTAGCTGCAAGACCGACCAGGGGTCTCGATCGGCAGTTGCCCTGAATGATCGGTGAAGCTAACAGTAAGAAATTATTGCGATTGATGCATGTTCTCTGAGCACGCAACGCTCACTTGGGTTTTATTGTGCGGAAACTGGGACGAATCATGGAGCCCATCGTCCCTCCATTCGCTCCGGCATACTGCCGAGGAGCGCAGTTCCATTCTGGCCTTCTTTCTTTCTTAAACTGGAGCTGTAAAGCATATACAATGCAAGCTGCAAGCATCAGGTCAATCTTACTATTACTAATTACTAATTGAAAGCGTCTTTTGGAGCCATTCTCACGAGACGTGCTGGAAAAAAAAGATAAATCCTATAAATTTTCACAAAAATTAGAAACATCCGATCATTAATTTGGTGAACTCTAATCATCATTGCTATTAATAGCGTCTGATGTATTATGTTTTATAATCAATTATCCATCTTTATCATTATAAAATAATCTAAAATAACCCCCTAATTATACATCAAAATTACCCACGAGAAATAATTCTACAAATTCCAATGAAAAAAAGTAATAAACATAGCCCTTAATCTCCCATTCACGTGATCTTTGAAAGGCCCTCATGATGACCATCGTGAGACCTTTCTCGATTTTCCCTCCACTTCTGTTCCATGTACATAGGAGAATGTACCATACAAGAAAAAGGTAGCGCAATGCACCGCAGCTTGAAGAACAAACAAATTGTTGCCCTCAAAAAAAACAAACAAACAAATTGTCAGGGCCGGGTACCAGTTGACGATCTCATCATTAATCCGTCAAACAGGTCGTGGAGAGGCCCGAGATGGACGGCAACAAAGACACAAAGGAGGATCGAGGCTTTGCTTCGGTACGGGGCTACAACCACAGCCCACATGTATGCGCTATAAATCTGTAATCACCATCTGACATGATCACGATGCATGCCGGGCTTACTCATGCAGCACGCCTCCTATGTACGGAGTACATGGTAAACTATGCTATACTGCCATACAGGCAACATATTTTATGCAAACCAAGTTTGTGTGCAAATTATGCAAACTCCCACTACAGCCGTTGGATCCCATCCGATGGCCATACAGAGAGATGGGAAATTTTAGAGATTAAATCCTACCACAGAGGCGTGGGAGGGTTTAAGTGCTAAAATTTTCCACATCTCTACGTGATCATCGGACGAGGATCCAGCGGCCGTAACGAAAGTTTGTATAGTTTGCACATGAAGCTGATTTGTATAGGATAATAATATCAGATGCCGTCTACTTTCACTGTACAAAGCTAAAGCTAATGAAGAGGCTAAAGATAAAGCGAAAAAGACAAGATCGTCTCCAGCATCATAGGCATATAGTCATTGAGGCGATACGCTCACAGCCCAGTACGTCCGTCCAGAGTCACAAGCTAATTAAGCTTGAGAGCGCTAAAGAGCTTGCCAGAAAATGGAGGCGACGGCGGTGAGCATCGGCAAGGCCGTGCTGGATGGCGCGCTGGGCTACGCCAAGTCGATGGCGGCAGAGGAGATGGCGCTGCAGCTCGGCGTCGAGCGCGACGTCGGCTTCATCGCCGACGAGCTGGAGATGATGCAGTCTTTCCTGATGGCGGCCGACGGTGAGATGGACGACCAGGTGCTCACCACCACCTGGGTGAAGCAGGTCAGGAACGTGGCCTACAACGTCGAGGACAGCCTGCTGGATTTCGCCGTCCAGGCCGAGAGGGAGAAGAAGCCTCGTTTCCTTGGGTGCATTCCCCGCAACCTGTGCGACCGCCGCCGCATCGCCATGGAGGTGAAGGAGCTCAAGGCCAAGGTGGAGGATGTCAGCAACCGGAACAGGCGCTACCGCCTGATCAAGGACGGCGCCGCCGGGAGCTCCAAGCTAGCAGCTGCTGCGCAGGATGGCGGCATTGCCGGCGCTGCGGCGGCGATGTTCGGTATTGACGAAGCATGGCGTGCCGGAGACATGGATCATCAGGAGAAAGCAAAGGTGGACCTTCGCCAGCTGATCGTCAGCAAGGAGGTTGGCCTTCGCGTGATCGCGGTGTGGGGAACAAGTGGTGATCTTGGAAAGATGTCTGAAATCTGCAAGGTCTTTGATGACCCGGATGTGAAGGGTAGGTTTGGATGCCGTGCTTGGGTGAGATCGACGCAGCCTTTCGATCCGAAGGAGTTCCTCCATAGCATGGTGAGGCAGTTCTATGAGAACTCTTCTCAAGAGGACGAAGCTAGTATGGATCAAGGAGGAGTAATAACAGTTGGGGGTAATGTTCTGCTGAAGATGGAGAAGATGGAGCAAAGTGATCTGGTTCGTGTGTTCAGTGAACATGTCAGTAGAAACAGCTACCTAATTGTGATCGATGGCCTCTCCACGATAGATGAATGGCGTTGCATCAGAACCTACTTCCCTGACAGGAAGAACGGAAGCAGGATTGTTGTCGCCACGCAACAGGTTGAGGTTGCAAGCTTGTGCACCGAGCAATCGTACCAAGTGTCCGAACTAAAGCAATTGTCATCGGACCAGATTCTTTATCTGTTCCACAAGAAGGTATACACATCAACCCGGCCTGTATACTATTTCTCGTACATCTATGCATTTTTACTTGAACCAAGTTAATTAACCTAGAATCTGGGAGTGGCCGTAAGCAGTCATTCTGTGACTGTGGAGGCCGGATTTTATTCCTACTTCAAAAAAAAAAAAATCTAGAATCTGGGTCATCACATAAATACCTATTTTGGTGTCTAGGTAGCGTTTTCATGTGTCCTTTCGTGAACTTTATTTTGTTTGACCTATTAAAAAGTGTCTGACAGAATAGCAATCCTGGATACAAATAGTACGTGGATATTGGTCACTATAGCGGTCCTATATAGTTGTTTCGAAGGAATTTTACTCCATATATGTGCCTATAGTATCTGATGTCAAAAAAGGCTATATAGCTCAATTCTTACTCAATCGAGTTTAACTAGCTACTGAAAAAATAGTTTTGTCCAAAAAAAGTTTACAAAAGGACAAATGAAAACATCACCTAGTTCAAACATAAATATCTATACTAGACGAGACAATTTTATGGGCCAACTAGTGCCGGGCCTGCAAAAAGCCCATATTTTTTTTTGGCATGTAATCAACAAGTGCCTATAGTATCTGATGTCAAAAAAGGCGTGGTGTCTTCAAGCACTAGGGTATACATGGTCGATACGTTAGGTTTGTGTGCCTCTCCTGAAAATTAATGTGCTCTTGGTGCAGAAATCTGTACGCCATTTTTGAACTATTATTTAACTGCATGAGATACCATTGGAATCTCTAAGGATTTAGCTATGGATAGGAGCGCTTGGAGACTAGCAATTAATGTGCCTGAGCCGTGATCTTTGCTTTCTTTTCTGCTTTCCTCTAACTCTTTTTCTGTTTTTTTTTTTGACCTTTTTGGTTTCACCTCTAGCCTACCCCAACTAGCTTGGGACAAAAGGCTATGTTGTTGTTGTTGTTGTTGTTGTTGTAATCAACAAGTTTCGTATGTGCTTCTAAAGTTTGAGATTCCTGCAGTGCACGATCTTGTTCTTCTTCCTCCTCCTCTTTGTGTGCTGTCGCCACCTTCTTCCCGTTCCACCACCATCCCCGCGTGCCATCGCTTCCTTGCTGGTGAGAAACCAGGTCAGAGAGGTAGGAGGTGGGCGCGAGCGGCTCAGCGGTGAGGTCGCTATTGACTGCGGGTGGTGGGCGAGGCGGCAGCGGTTTCAGTTTCGGGATTTTGGGTTTAGGAGATATAAAGAGTCTTTTTAATGGAAGTACATGGCAAGGGTTGAACATAGAAGCAAATGCATCAATACATTAAACTACTCACTACTTGATCATGCATAGGTTGTGAAACCTGAAGTGGATTCTGGTAAGCCTATCTCCGAGTCATCAGTTGTGATTCCTAGCTCAACGATGTTCACCATTGAGATAGAGGAGGAAGGGGGCCAGCAACCAAATGACGCGTATAGTGGAAATGCTGTGACCACCAGCTCAACACTTGAAAGGCAGCTTGGTCGCAGCAAGACAAGGGCAGTCGTCGCTGACGATGTTGTTGGCCGAAAAACAGAGAAACAAGAACTTATTGATTTGGTTGGCCACCCATATGACGGACACAGCTCCAAAGTGATCTCTGTTTGGGGGATGGGTGGTATTGGAAAAACAACTCTTGTAAGAAGTGTCTACAGAAGCCAAGAACTTGGTGATGGAAGCGTGCTTGGGCCACTGCCTTGCGCCCTTTCAACCATGAGGTGCTCCTTCGATATCTGGCCTTGCAACTTGAACCTGGTATTCAAGAAGACTCAACAGGAGCTGATGGAGCTAAACAGAAGAACATTGTAGCAAAGGAATTCCAAAACATGATTGCTGATTTATCTAGATTACTAGAGACAAAGATGTGCCTCATTGTTCTTGATGATCTATCTTCCACGGAAGAATGGGATGCTATTAAACACTACTTGGTAAAAGCTACACGGATAATAGTCACCACGAGGGAGAAATTTGTTGCAAAACATTGTTCTCAGAACAACTTGAATATGTTTAGCCTCAAAGGCCTGGAAGCTGATGCTGCACTGGACCTCTTCAAAAAGAAGGTACTTCTAACGTTTTACTCTCTCTTTTCCTCTTTAGCAAGAAATAGTTAATTAAACATAGGTTTATTCTTGATTCAAGACAATGTTTTAATGAAGGAAAACATCAAATGCAACATGGCTTTAGGGCTGTAATCACTCTCTACTGTTCCATTTTAGACGCCAAAGCATGAAAATTGTGTTGATGTGTTTTAAGGACAGAAGAAAAAGGCATGATTTGTTTTTTCTAATCTTCTTTCGGTTTTACATATGGGGATGAGATGAACACCATTAGATTAAATTGTATCACACCATAGGATGTGATTTTTAAATATTCCCAGAATATATAATTTTTCACCCAAGAGTGAGGTGCATGTCGTCATGCCAAAAGTAAGTTACAATAGATTGTCTTGGAATAATATTCTGAAATCAAGTGACAATAATTTCTTAGTATTTTTGGTCTCTGAAATTTCAAATCTGTTTGGTAAGTAGTATGTGCCTATGCTGGCATTGTTTCTTTAGAGAGTTCTTGAAATCATGGTACCTACCTATCATTGAGACATTCCGCGCCATCAGTTCCTCTTTCTCAATTCCCCTTTCCATCTTCCTGACATATGGGACCTACCTATCATTGAGCCAATCATTTTTTTTCTTATCTATTCATCTCTCCCCTCTTGTTCTTGCGTCTGGTCCACGCACCGGCAGGTGGCAGCACACAACGGCGTGGGCAGGAGCATGGGCGGGCGAGCGGCGGCGCGCAGCGCGCATGCGTCGGCGGCGGCGTGCGGCAGCGGCGCGCGCAGGAGCAGCGGCGTGCGGCGGCGGCGAGCAGCACCGCGCGGGCGAGCGTCGGCGGCGTGTGGCGGCACGTGGCTCGCGGGCGAGCGGCGGCGGCATCGCGGCCTTTCTCCTCCACCTACTCCTGCCTTTGTCTCTTTCCTCTGAATACACCATCGCGGTGCGGCGGTGCTTGGAAGCACGGGCGGGCAGCCGGCGGCAGCAAGACGGCGCGGAGGGCAAGGCGGTGTGCAGCGTGCAGCCGTGAGGGCTGCCAGAGGTGAGGCGGGGCGGGGCCCGCCGGCGTGCGAGCGGCCCAAGGCGTGGGGCGGCGCGACTCGCCGACGCGGGGGCCGGCGGCGCGGGCTGGGCGAGTGGCCGGGCGGCGCGGCTGGCGGCGCGGGCGGACACGGCTCGCTGGGGCGCGGGCCGGCGCAGCACGAGGCCAGGCAGCGGCGCGAGGGCCGGGCGGCATGGCGGGCCGGCGTGGGCCGGGCACGGCCATGCGGCGCGGCTCGTCGGCGGCCGATGGGAAGGAGGCAGGAGAGAGAGAGGAGGAGAAGGAAAGGGGATGGAGAAAAAATGGAGTTGATTGAGAAAAGAAAGGGGAGAGGGAGGGTGGTAAAGGGGATTGAGAAAAAAATTATAGGGAAATAGGAATAGAAAGGGGATCTGTTGAAGATGTGTTTTTTCCTATTAATCCCCTTCAACTAGGAATGTAGGGAAAGGTGATTGTTATTAGGGAATTGTTGGAGACTTGGAGTTGCTCTTTATCCATTCTGTTATCTGTCTTTACCTACATTATTTCATTGCTTCACGGATGCTAGGTTGGCACATTTTAAAAGTTTTTATGTTCATGAACTTGTCCGAACCTATCTCAACCCTCCACGTTGTTCATCACCCGGCCTACTGTACTTGGAGCACATGTGTCGCTATTGATGGGCTTAGATACTACATTCTCCTTTACAATGGCCAACTAGTCAACACACCATGCACATGGAATCAGGGCCGGGCCGGCAAAAACCGTGGCCTTATAAGGAATCTTAAAGTGGGACCTACCAGGCTACCAAAATATTAGAACAAGAAAATAACAAAATCGATAATATTATATGATCTTAGGTTGCATAATCTTTATGTGAACAACTTAAGTGTGCAATGATAGATTTCTAATCGATCTTCTCCAACACGCTACTTGAGTGCTATTATAATCAAATCATTAAGTCTTTCATATGTCGTAGTAGAACTTGTAACTTTAATCTAGGAACTCCATTCCTTGAGCCGGAATGCAGAAAAAAAATGAAGAGAATATTATTAACAATTACACAAATAATAATAGAGGAAGTTAGCAAATTAGTAAAATAACTTAATATCTTTATCCGCTATTTTTGGACTTTGCATTATTGCCTCGTTAGTCGCTGCTCGTGCTCTTGCATGCCTCACCCAGCCGGCCGCCCAGGGCAGTATGGAAGCTTAATAAGGATGACAGCTTCCGACCCACCAAGACCCATCCAAGTGCACTCTTTTTCCTCGCCTGTGCCCCTTGTCCTTCGCCCCGCCCGGCGGCTGCCATGCGCCCATGCCGCAGCGCCTCGCGCCCAGCTGCCACCACCGCGCTTCTACCCCACCCTACCTAATCTAGTGGCCGTCACTGCCCCTGCCGCTGACCACCACCCACCGGGCTAGCCCTGCCCGGCCTGCGGCGCTCCCACTCCGCCTCACCTCCGCCGCCAGCCAAGCCATTGCCACCGCCGAGCTTTCACCGCCCCCACCCCCTTTCTTCTCTAAGTTTGTCGGGCATTGCTCCTCCTCCACTGCGCCACCAGTCCCCGCCCACCGCTTGTCCGGCCCCGCCAGGCCGGCGGCGCTCCCGCGCCGCCTCGTACCTTCACTCCGCCCTACATTTTTTCTTTTCTATGGCCGGAGGCCCCCACCCTAATGCCACCTCGCAGCCGTCGCCGCCCCATGGCCGGCAGCGCCCTCGCCGCCAAGCTATTCTTGCCGCCTCCCACCCCTCCGCCTGTCGGCTCCTGCCCACCCCCCCCGCGTCCAGTCGCCGGTCCGCGAACCAAGCGGAGAAGACGAAGGATGAAGATCCAACGGGGGGATATAACTTGCACGAATCCCGGGCAGACCGTCCACGCCCAAACGGTGCTCGTGGCTCGCACCCTGGCCCAGACTGTACACGGGCGAATCGGCGAAATGAATTGGCCATCGGAAGGGCCCGCCGCGCGAGCCGTTCGACGTACTCGGCCTAAAACTCGGAGGGCAGGAGCTGGGCCTGTAGCCTGCCATCCGGCTGTATTCCTAGGCTGAAAAAATTTAGGGCCTTGGAAAATAGGGGCCTGTGCGGCCGCACGGTCGCACAACCATGGGCCCCCGTTCAACTGATCGAGCTCGCTCCGACACCCGCGCCTCCAGCGCCGATGGCCGCGCCGCCCCGCCCCCTCCTGCGCTTCCTCGACTCAGTGACAAGAACAGAAGCAGCTAACTGAGCAACTTGAGTTTCTATAATTCTATTAAAACTCAGTTGATTTTTCATAGCAGAAGAGCTGTCTCTTATACACATCTAGATGTGTATAAGAGACAGGACTGTACACGGGCGAATCGGCGAAATGAATTGGCCATCGGAAGGGCCCGCCGCGCGAGCCGTTCGACGTACTCGGCCTAAAACTCGGAGGGCAGGAGCTGGGCCTGTAGCCTGCCATCCGGCTGTATTCCTAGGCTGAAAAAATTTAGGGCCCTTGGAAAATAGGGGCCTGTGCGGCCGCACGGGTCGCACAACCATGGGCCCCCGTTCAACTGATCGAGCTCGCTCCGACACCCGCGCCTCCAGCGCCGATGGCCGCGCCGCCCCGCCCCCTCCTGCGCTACGCCAAGGGCCGGCCGAGCCGTCCCGCACCGCCTGAACCCCAGCTGAGCCGACCCGCGCCGCCATGGCTAGCAGTGCGCTGGCAGTTGCGACGCCCCGCCCATCACGCGCTACGCTTATGGCCAGCCGAGTTGGCTTCGCCGTAGCAGCAACGCACCAGCGGACGCGCCGCCACTGCCCTGGCTGCCCCATCCATGCGCGCCGGCGGCTGCGCCTCCCGCACTGGCCTCCTCCATGGCTCGGGCGACGACGTCGAAGTGGGAATCTGGAGTGAGTATTCCCTTCCACCCCGTCCCTCGTTGTTCTGCAACCGACCACATGCAAAAAGAGGTTCGTCCCATTTCGTCATGTCCCGTACTCGGAACCAAACACATGCGCTAGAATTAGATCTACTACGCAAGCAACATATGCTACCTCTCCAATCAAATACCCTTATCCTTGGTTGTGGCGAAAGGGCCTCTATCTGAGTTGGTGATGATCTCAGTATTCTCCAGCTCATTGGGGTTAAAAAAATTCAGGGTCTTATCCCTCGCAGTTCAAGTTTTTTTTTTGAATGTTGGTTGTGACTTTGCAATGGGATGACATGTATGATATATATAGAGTGCTAAGGACAACTATTTGTAGGGGTGTATTTTAAACATAAGCCACATGATGAGGCGTAGCACAAAATAAACTTGGCCTGATTTCCGCATACCAAATTCAGGAAGGCTCGGAAAAAGGCCAATTTTGATATCTTGGTTATTTTTAATTACAAAACCTATTTAAATTTGTGAAGGTATCTTGGCATACAATTTTAAATTTTATTGATAAACATTGAAACTTGAGATAGGGCTCTAGAACTTGTTTTTACGAGCTCTGGCTATTTTGTGTGATTCCTAGTGTCCAAAAACATCTATGGCTCCGTTTGGATGTCGACATTGGAGGCCTTGGCATTGAATTGAGTTCAATACAAAATCAGCCATGGCATTGAATTGAGCCACAATTCAATTCTATTGTTTGGATGGCCATTACATTGCCTTTTGGAATCCTAGGAAGCATTTCAATTCGCTTCATGTTTGGATGCACATCAGCGGAATCGAAAATTGGTCCTCTGCATCCTCGAGCTCGCCACTCCTCCACTCCTCTCCCGCCAGCACCTCTGCCCGCCGACCTTCACCCAACTTTGCCTCCCGTGCTCCTTTCCCCAACGAAGAACCGTGCGCACCTCTGGAGGAGAGGGAGGCCACGCCAGAGGAGGCCGCCGCGCTGGAGTCGAGGCTGCGCCGCCGCTGGAGGAGGCCGCCGCGCCGGAGGAGGCTGGCCGGTGGAGGGCTCGCGGGTGAGAGAGAGGAGGGCGGGGGCCGCGCCGCCGCGGGCGAGGGAGAGGAGAGCGGGGGCTGCGCCGCTGCGGGCGGGAGAGAGAAGGGTGGACGTCGCGCCGGCGCTGACGAGGAAGCACCTTCTCCTTGACTTGGGAGAGGAGGACGGGCGTCGCGCCGCCGGCGGTGATAGAGAAGGGGAGCTCCGCATCGTCGTCCTCAACTCGCTGTCCTCCGCGCTGCCCGCGCCCTCGCCTCACCGTCGTCCTCCGCACCCTAGCCATGGCGGATCTCGTCGGTGTCGGAGATCTCCCGTGGTGGAGCTCGAACGTGCCCAAGGCGGAGCTTGTCTCGCCGTCCGTAGCACCCTCCTCGCCTCACCGTCCTCCCCGTCGCCCTTGATTTGCCTGGACAGAGATGCGATAGGGAGAGAGATGAGAGATAGAGAGGGGAGAGCTGGGAGAGGGAGAGGCAAGGGCCGATTCCATCTGATACCGAGGGGGAGGGCTCCGTATTGTGGTCTGGGGTGCGGCAGTATGTCCAATGCCGCTCGGTATTGGAAGCTAGTTTCCAAATCCAATTCGGAGAACGTCCAAACATTGACATTGTGGAGCTTAAATACCAATTCCAAATTATGGGTCTCAATGTTTACATCCAAACGGGGGCTATAGGACTTTTAATCGGTGTTTGACTATTTTTTTCCTTATTTCCATTTAGAAACCATGTTAATAGCAATCTAAAGCGCTTTGGCCAGCCTCTTTTTTCTTTTTTTTTTGAGACTGCTTTGGCCAGCCTCTGGCGTGAGAACTAAATATAATTTAAAGTTGGGGTCCCCAAACTAAATGATATTGGTGTTAGGATCAATTTGGATAAATTAGAGAGTTGATGGGCTAAATATAGACTCATTCCTAATATACAACAACCTTGTCTAAAATTGGATGTAGATTCAGGGGAAAATATGAAGTATATTCACCATTTATTTTACCATTTCAGTTGTAAAAGCACTATTATGTGGGACTCATATTAAATGAATCTGCAAGGTTTCATGTTGTTGGAAATGCTATTAAATGATTCTCAACCTCATAGCAATGACGTTTTACAAGTTATTATCTTTTGCAGCGGTTTATATCCAAGTCGATTTGTGAGCTCTGGCTATTTTGTGTGATTCCTAGTGTCCAAAAACATCTATAGGACTTTTAGTCGGTGTTTGACTATTTTTTTCCTTATTTCCATTTAGAAACCATGTTAATAGCAATCTAAAGCGCTTTGGCCAGCCTCTTTTTTCTTTTTTTTTTGAGACTACTTTGGCCAGCCTCTGGCGTGAGAACTAAATATAACTAGGTGATACCTATGCGTATGGAGGCCCAGCTGAGTCCCCCGGCTCTAGCGCCGTCGGGTCGGGAGGTCCGGAGTGTCACGAAGGTCGTGACGCTGCCTGTGCCGACACGTGTGCCATGTTTAGCTCTTTCTTTTTGTACTACTTTTTGGGAATGCTTTAGATGACTCTAGAACAAGTTGGGCTTAAACTGTACCTAACAATTTGATTCACTTCACCTTCAGAAATAAGCCTATAAGTCAATCATGCCAATAATATTAATTTCGCTACTTCAATGTTGCCGTTGCCATAGCAATATGATAAATCCTAACCTGTACTATATGAATCCTTTTTAGGTATTTAAGGACGCTGCAAATTTTGATTTGCATGCTGGTATGCTTGATCAAGCTAGAATTATTCTGAAGAGATGTGATGGACTTCCACTGGCAATCTCGACCATAGGTGGTTACCTGGCAAATAAGCCTAAAACTTCAATGGAATGGAGGAAGCTGAATGATGGCTTAAGTGCTGAGCTGGAGATCAACCCTAAGCTTAAGATGATAAAAACAGTCCTTATGCGGAGCTACAATGGCCTGCCATATCATCTAAAGGCTACTTTTTTTATATTTCTCTGTTTTCCCAGAGGACCATATAATCCAGCGTAAACGTATGGTGAGGAGATGGATTGCAGAGGGTTACTCCAGAGAGATGCAGAACATGACAGCAGAACAAGTTGGAGATAATCACTTTGAAGAACTTGTTGATCGGAGTATGATCCTACCCTTGGACATAGGAATTTTTGGGAAGGTTAATGCTTGTCAGCTCCATGACCTGATCCGAGAAATCTGCGTGTCAAAGGCAAGGGAGGAAAACCTAGTTTTTACACTAGAAGAAGGGTGCAGCCTGGGCAGCACACAAGGGGCAGTACGCCACCTCACTATCAGCAGCAACTGGAAGAGAGACAAGGACGTGATGGAGAGGATGCTCGACTTGTCACGCATCCGATCGTTAACTGTGTTTGGAGAATGGAGATCATTTTTCATTTCCGATAAGACGAGGTTCCTCCACGTCTTGGATCTGGAGCACACGACAGGACTGAGAGATCACCACCTCGATAAAATCGGGATGCTCCTTCACCTAAGATATCTTTCTCTGCAAGGATGTAAAGGTATTTTCAGATTACCAGATTCATTGGCAAATCTAGGACAGCTGCAGACATTAGATGCCAGAGGTACACGCATATGCACGTTGCCATCTGCTGTCGCCAAACTCAAGAAGCTACAGCACTTTCATGCATCTGGATTGCCAATAGGGGGCCGTTCATATCGCGACAAATTTTATAAGGAGAACGAGTGGCTACTACATCTACTGTGTGGCATCATGGTGTCAGAAAAAGAATGGGGCATGCTGTGTGGCGTCAGAGTCCCGAGAGGGATCTCCAAGCTGAAGGCCCTGCACACTCTGCGTGCTGTCAATGTTGCACGGGGCAAGGACACTACCTTTGAAGAACTCAGAGGGCTCACGCAGCTGCGTAAGCTTGGAGTGGTCGGTGTCCAAGACGGGAACTGCAATGAGATGTTCTGGCGCTCCATTGCTGGACATGATCGACTTCAGTCTTTATCAGCACAAGTGTACCAACTGACAGAGCATGATTCTGCTTCTGAAGGACAGCTAGACTGTTGTTTGGGTGGGGGCCTGTGCCCACCAAAATGCCTTGAGAGCCTCAAGATGATTGGAAGGCTAGTCAAGGTGACAGAATGGATCCATGGGCTTCAGAACCTGTCGAAGCCGCAGCTAGAGAAGGCAAGCCTGAAACAAGACGACTTGGAAGCAATCGGGATGCTACCAAATCTTGCAGTCCTGCGTCTTAAGGACTCAGCTACGGAGCGGCATCTTTGCTTCCGACGCTCGTCTTTCTCGAGCCTACTACTTGTAGAGTTTCGTGAACTATGGCGCCTCACATCGGTGGAATTTGAGGAGCAAGCAATGCCTAAACTGGAGGTATTACAAGTCTACAGGTGCGGAGAGGGATTTTCAGGGCTGCATTTTCTCACAAGCCTCAAGGAGATTCGACTGAGTGATTACCTCAAGGAAAAATTGCAGAGCCAACTTCAGAAGCATCCAAATCATGTCACGGTAAAGCTGATATAACAGAGGCAATGCAATGGAGTACTTCACATCAATTGATCTAATGTGCGTGCGGCAATCTCTCATACTTCTCTTTTTTTTTTCCTATTTTTTCCATATGCATGTATCATACAAAACTATATTAGCGTCCCCCACTGAGGAATTCTCTCAATCCTCAACGCGTCACGTCATCCTCCACTAAGCACCCCACCGAGATGCATTGATTCTGTTTCTTGCAGCACGCCACGTCATCCTCCACTAAACACCCCACCGAGATGCATTGATTGTTGATTCTTGCAGCGGGCCATGTCATCCCCTGCATTAAGCACCCCACCAAGATGCGTTGATTGCTAATTCTATATCTATATTAAACTATATACTTCTCGCGTGCGGTGCAACCACATCATCTTAATTGTTTGCACCGTCCAATCTAAAAAAAATCTATATATCTATATTAAATTATATACGAGCACCCCACTACAAAATATTAATTTCTATTTCTCTCAACATCCAAGAATACGAAGAAATTATCTCAGTATTTCTGCTTCCAAATTTCACTTTATTATTTTTATTTTTAAATTTCACCAAAAGATCTCGTAGCAACACGCGGGGTATCATCTAGTTTTCTCTGGTTGCATTGCAATGATCCGACGAACATGTTAATTACTTTGATGACCGTAGTACCCCTGTGGCCGCTACAAGCAAATGTTTGGGTTTGTTCTTCATGTCAAGTAAAAAAGAAGACTTGCTGAGTTGGTGACCAAGCTTATACTGTACAGCCGAATCAACTTCCTATACAACGGATATGTAGGCGTAGTAGCTGCAGCGCGCATATATATACTTGTAGTGTAGCATCTTCTGACACCATGCATGCTAACAAACCTACGCACACTCACGTAGCATATCATTGAATTATGCATGAGTTCGCTGAAATTAAAAAAAAAGAGGCCGAGATGAATATGATGGCCATTATATTTGGGCCGGTCAGAGTACAAAGCGTTATAATCAGAACCCATAACGGCCCCCCTAGGCCTAGGGTGGTGGATTGCCACAGCAAACCGATCGGAACCGTACATCTCTATCTACTCACGTACGGACAGTCCTACCATCATGAGCCATATCCCATATATACATCTACATGATGCAACCCCAAAATTCTCTGACGAACTTGCACTGCGCATCAGACTGAACCCATCGCGTTAGCTGCCGGCGATGATGATGAAGAGGATCGAGCAGCCAGGCGGCTGCTTCTATGGATACACACATGGGCCGAGGTCTTCCAAGTACACACCAGTGCGTCGATCTCGCCATCTTCTTCCACGCTTCGCTTGATTATTATATATTGAGATAAATCTCCAATCTTGAGATCGAATATATCGATGGGTTTCCTTTTTTTTTCTTATCAACATGTACATACACACAATTCTCGAGTGCCTTATTATGTGCATATGGGTACGTGATGAGACCATCGATTTGGAAAACGCATGCAGGATGAGCTGGTGCAAGTTCTGATGCCCCTCCACCTCTTCGCCATCTGGAACTAAGGTCGCATACGTACCACCACAGCTAAGTTCTTCTGCCTGACGACAAGCTCGCACGCGGTCCGTTGAGTTATTTCATCCACGGTGTAACGGACCGCTTCGGCGGCCTGTGTGGAAGCGTGACTGCTTTGATATTGCTGTGGAGGGCTAATAAGGGCCGCATCTTGGAGAGGTGCATGCTCTGTGGAACCGGTCCCGCCTGTGGCTTGTTGTATCTGCAGCCATGCTACCTTCATCCGTCGCTCCATCTCTGACTCCATTTCTTGGAGCTTTGAGCCCTGGGCGGCAACCGTTTGCTCTAGGTCCCTCACCCTCTGCTCATATTCGGCCTTCTTCCTCGAACGGCTCCTATAGGTGGCGGCGTGCTCTTGGAAACCTTTCTTCCATGAGACGCTTGTGCCTACGCCGCGCGTCCGTCCAGGATGCTCCTTGTTCCCTAAGGCATAGGTTAGCTCATCTCTGTCTCTATCGGCAACAAATTCTCCCCTATCAGATGCCCTGATGATATCGAGGAGACGCTGAGCTAGTTCTCGCAAGTCCTCGGGAAAAACTAAGGAGCCGTCGATTGGGCTCAGGGTGCCTCCATGACCATAGTACCAATGCTTGGTCCTTGTGGGCCAGTCATGTGTCGCTGGAGTGATGCCTCTAGCATATAGATCTTCTTCCATCTTCTCCCATTTAGCGATGCTTGCCTTGTAACCTCCCGAACCCATCTTATGCGAGTACTTCTTATTTGCGGCGTTTCCATCGTTTCTAGCGCTAGCCGTTGCACCCTCTTCGGAGGTTTTGTACTCAAGGAATGCTTCCTACTCGTCATTGGTGATCTTCTTATACTTCTCAGGATCCGGGGCCTCTCCGGTTTTGAGAAATTGCGAGTACAACTTCTTCTTGAAATCCTGAAACAGAACTGCCATATGAATTAGTACACAGACAGTATAAGAAGAAGAAGCCTGTGTATGTACTCACTCGATGTTGTACGGGATTAGTATGGAGTCGCAGTAATTTTGTTTCTTAATATATTTGTATAGGTTTCCATATGTTTCCTCAGGATTCATCAATATCATTTCTTCACTTATCCTTCGAGGATCCACGAAACCAACGTCATATATTCCTTCTCTCCGACATTTTTGAATCTCCATTCTGCATATGTTAAGCAATAAATAAAGCCCACGTCAGCATCGATTGGAATTATTGTTTTCAAACTGTGAATTATAAGCAACAACAAAGTACTTCCAGTGTCCAACAGGTGATCACATCCACGTCCATGGCGTCGTGGTGGTACAGCTCATATATATCCTTAAACCTCAGCCAGACCGAATCCACGTCGCCATTGTAGAAATCCTGGTCTTTCACGCCTACTTTGATCATGCATCTAATATACATAGAATTTCCAATATACATTTAAATGAAGCACATATATTTCTAATATACATAGAATTTCCAATATACATTTAAATGAAGCACATATATTTCTAATATACATAGAATTTCCAATATACATTTAAATGAAGCACATATATTTCTAATATACATAGAATTTCCAATATACATTTAAATGAAGCACATATATTTCTAATATACATAGAATTTCCAATATACATTTAAATGAAGCACATATATTTCTAATATACATAGAATTTCCAATATACATTTAAATGAAGCACATATATTTCTAATATACATAGAATTTCCAATATACATTTAAATGAAGCACATATATTTCTAATATACATAGAATTTCCAATATACATTTAAATGAAGCACATATATTTCTAATATACATAGAATTTCCAATATACATTTAAATGAAGCACATATATTTCTAATATACATAGAATTTCCAATATACATTTAAATGAAGCACATATATTTCTAATATACATAGAATTTCCAATATACATTTAAATGAAGCACATATATTTCTAATATACATAGAATTTCCAATATACATTTAAATGAAGCACATATATTTCTAATATACATAGAATTTCCAATATACATTTAAATGAAGCACATATATTTCTAATATACATAGAATTTCCAATATACATTTAAATGAAGCACATATATTTCTAATATACATAGAATTTCCAATATACATTTAAATGAAGCACATATATTTCTAATATACATAGAATTTCCAATATACATTTAAATGAAGCACATATATTTCTAATATACATAGAATTTCCAATATACATTTAAATGAAGCACATATATTTCTAATATACATAGAATTTCCAATATACATTTAAATGAAGCACATATATTTCTAATATACATAGAATTTCCAATATACATTTAAATGAAGCACATATATTTCTAATATACATAGAATTTCCAATATACATTTAAATGAAGCACATATATTTCTAATATACATAGAATTTCCAATATACATTTAAATGAAGCACATATATTTCTAATATACATAGAATTTCCAATATACATTTAAATGAAGCACATATATTTCTAATATACATAGAATTTCCAATATACATTTAAATGAAGCACATATATTTCTAATATACATAGAATTTCCAATATACATTTAAATGAAGCACATATATTTCTAATATACATAGAATTTCCAATATACATTTAAATGAAGCACATATATTTCTAATATACATAGAATTTCCAATATACATTTAAATGAAGCACATATATTTCTAATATACATTTAGTAAATGAATGGTATTTACGGTGAAATGTATGCAGTATGAACTAAGGTCGCACACGTACTACCATAGTAAGGTTCTTCTGCCTGACGACAAGCTCGCACGCGGTCCGTTGAGTTATTTCATCCACGGGGTAACGGACCGGTTCGGCGGCCTGTGTGGAAGCGTGACTGCTTTGATATTGTTGTGGAGGGCTAATAAGGGCCGCGTCTTGGAGAGGTGCATGCTCTGTCGACTCGGTCCCGCATGCGGCTTGTTCGAGAGGTGCACGCTCTGTGGAACCGGTCCCGCCAGTGGCTTGTTGTATCTGCAGCCATGCTGCCTTCATCCGTCGCTCCATCTCTGACTCCACTGTACGAAATTGAATCCAGGCCCTGCGAACAAAAAAATTGAGTTAAGTCATTGCGAGTGTAAGGGGTGAATTAAGTAGGGGAAAATATACATCACCTTGTCATCATGTCCATGATGTTCTGTAGTTTTTCTTTTGGAGTGTGCAACGAATCAAAGACGTTCACGACACCCCGGTCAGGACACAATATTATTAAGAACCAGTGGAATCTGTGCACATGTATACACATGGTTACTTGGTTACCTTTGAGGAGTTGGGGCGGCAATACCTATAATGGGTGCCGATTGCGGACCGTTGCGGCGGATCGCTTATGACGTTGATACTCGCTAATAGTAGTGATTTGGAGTTA